>JANJGK010006156.1:0-39549 GCA_039081455.1 Macrobrachium rosenbergii
GTGGTGAGATGCAAGGGCTTCCGTAAAGGGGCAAGGCGATGGGGACTCCTCGAAACTCCAAGCAATGGCGTGTGGGCTCGAGGAATACGGTCGAAGGGCACGAGGAAAAGTATACTTTGGAAAGGGCCACGTGGTTAGGATGCAAGGGCATCGATGGGGCCAGGTGTTGGGGACGTCTTCACAAGTTCACTCCATATCCTCCAGCCCGCGTGTGTGTCGACCTCGTGGGTTTCTGCTTTTTATCCCCTCCTATGGGGCAGGGGGGCGTCCATCACAGATGCTTTGACTCATTGCACCTGCTGCCCGCAGGGGAGGTTTTGGCCTGTAGGAGAAACACCCAAGCCAGATTACTTTTGCCTCGAAGGAAAGATCTTTATCAAAAATGGGAGCGCCTTTAATCTTTTAACCCTTGTTTTTAAGTCGATAGACAGATGGTCTATCGATCGGCCGGCTGGCAGTAAATGAAACACAACAGAAAAACCAACAACAACAAAGGAGGGGGGGGGAGGCAATTTGCTAGCGAATTCTTGCTAATCATAATAATATATATATATATATATATATATATATATATATATATATATATATATATATATATATATATATATATATATATATATATATATATTCATATTCAACTAGGTTCGACCCTAAGGTTTATATTAAACATTCTTTCAGAAAGACCCTAGCAGTAGACACTTACATCACTGCTTTATAAACGCGCATCGTAGTATTTTTCTCAATTGTCCTAAACGCTTAGGAATCTTTTCCTGTAACATTTACAGCACGAAGTCTTCATCGTGGAGGAAAAGCCTAGGAAAAGAAGTGTTTTCGAGGGAACAGATGAGATCATAAAGGCTGGCAGATCACGCGATAAAACCGTTTGGTTGAATGAGATCTCTCGTGTGAGAACCCGTTTCTTGTTTCCTAGTGCTCTTATGGGCTGGAATACTCAGAGATCAGAGTCATCTTCACATAAGTAAATGGTCAGAACAGAAGAGAGAGAGAGAGAGAGAGAGAGAGAGAGAGAGAGAGAGAGAGAGAGAGAGAGAGAGAGAGAGAGAGAGAGAGAGAGAGAGAGAGAGAGAGAAGAAATTCTTTGCATGCTTCGGTTCATTCTCTTTCATCTTTCATGGATGAATGCAAGTGTTGAATTTTAGGTATACCTATTTGGTCTTCATTAATGTATGAATGTATGGATGTATATCCATGCATTCATATCAAATGACACATAAAAAATCCTAAACGTTCAAAGTATTTATTACCGTTTCAACTTTTCACACTTTTTTTTTGGTTTTGTTTTAGAGAGAGAGACCCCCTAAAGATGTATTCTAATCAATAAGTATAAGATGCATCATTAACACTGATACCCTTTACCTCGTGAAAGTAAAGAGGAAAGGAAAGAGACAGAACAATTAATAAAGGAACCAATACATCTCACTCTTGGGAAAAGAAGTTAACTGGGAAAAGTGAAATGGGAGAAGAGGGGAATTACTGAGCTCTGCAGCCATCTTGATAACAAGTGGCCTATTAAGTCGTCTATGAAAATACTTCAGGTCGTAAATATACAGTTATAATGCGTATTCAAGTGTTTTCACATCATCTCACTGTATAAATAACATACGACTTGAAAAGCTGCATTCTCTCTCTCTCTCTCTCTCTCTCTCTCTCTCTCTCTCTCTCTCTCTCTCACACAAAACCATACATACATGAAACGATACACAAACAAACACACACACTCACTCACACACACACACACACACTTATTTTGTCCTTCCAAAAGAACAAAAGTGACCTCATGAAAAATGTGTTTCCTTCGTGTGATGACTAGGAATAAGAAGAGAATCGTTTAAGCAGACCGAAGATGCGATGAGACTAAATGCAAAGGAAGTGGAAAGTGATCCTTAAGGTTCTTCAGCCTCGTCTTTTCTCTCGTCTTCAACTCGTTGTGAAGAGCCAAAGGCAAACGGTACTTAGAACTGCAACAGATTTACTCACTGACTCTCTATTTGTTTCTTTGAGTATTCCTTGTGTTCTATGAATGGTGAAGAATGAGTAATGCAGGACGAAAGGAAACGATTTTTCGTGTCTTTCTCTTTGGCCAAATGATGGAGGCTTCTATAAGAGAAGGAGAGGGAGTGAAGATGGAATCACATCCCGCCTCCTCTCTCCTCCTCCTCCATTCTGTCTTTCTTCTGCTCTTCAGCCCCATAAAATTTCTTTGAAATACCAGAGAGAAGAGGTTGAAAAGGCTGTTTTTCTATATTACTCTTCACCTTTGTCTTTCTTTTATCGCCTGAAAAGACATAATTGCTTCAAGAAAGTAGGTCTGTCTTTGTGTATGGCTTCTGCTATTCAGGCTCAGAAAATTTCTTTGAAAGAGGAGGAAAAGGCTTTGTTTTTCTCTATTCTTCTTCTTCTTCTTCTTTGTCTTTCTGTTATCGCCTAAACAAACATAATTGCTTCAAGGAAAGAGGTTTCAGAGGCTGCTGTCAAATTAATTACCAATTACCGAGACAGAAAACAATACTTCTTATTTGTATATATTGAACCAGTGGAATCTCATGCTCTAACCATTAACAGGTAAATGCGAAGTTAAAAAAAACACTATTACAGCCAAATTAACAAAGTGAAAGTCCAGTATATTAACTAACGCATTGAACGCTTTGAAAACATTACCTCTGTTGACTTTTTACTTTTATGATTAACATATTCATCAGTTAACTAAGAAGCCTTCACATTTGAAAGTGTAGATGCGTTTGAGTTGCAGTGAATATCGGCATTTTATGCCTCAAATAACTTTCAGCATTCCTTCAATATGCGTATACCTCATCGTTGACTCCTAGAAAAGGTTATAATTTATGGCTTATATCACATCCTCAACTCAGCGCCATCTCGTGTGTTAGAGTCGCCGGATATCTCGTTTCAAGCCACTGATTCCATTTCTGAGCGAGACGAGACCTTCCTTCTGGCAAGAGACCCTTCTTTCAGTGTTATTAAAACGACCAGTGTTCCAGGGGGAAGGCAGTCTTATCTGGAGTGTTTTATCATCAAATTCTGATGTACATGGCCTTTATTATATTCCTCTTTATTGCGAACTTCCGCACAACAAGAAATTCTGTAAACTAAACCTCGTTGGACAACATTGGTACCTGTTCATTTATCACTTATATAAATTCCCCTTCGGTGATAATTCTCCATCGGAGATACTCTCGAGGTAGCGTGAATTTGATATTAAACGACATTTGTAGCTTCATGATTGTATATAAATCACGGTGTGATAAAAAATTTCATAATAAGAGCTGCGTGTTCCAAACGTACCAACGAACTATCATGGCGGAGGTGGGTCATTGCCGAGGCTAAGTACAATTTCCCCGCTCACGACGGGAAAAAACAGTACAGCAGACTCGGTAATGATTTATACCTCTCTTGATGGCGCGGTGGTAACGTCCACTGGAGTCGTTGAATGGGTCCATGTCAAGGGTTCGCGTCCCAGTGGTACCTGTTCATTTATCACTTATATAAATTCCCCTTCGGTGATAATTCTCCATCGGAGATACTCTCGAGGTAGCGTGAATTTGATATTAAACGACATTTGTAGCTTCATGATTGTATATAAATCACGGTGTGATAAAAAATTTCATAATAAGAGCTGCGTGTTCCAAACGTACCAACGAACTATCATGGCGGAGGTGGGTCATTGCCGAGGCTAAGTACAATTTCCCCGCTCACGACGGGAAAAAACAGTACAGCAGACTCGGTAATGATTTATACCTCTCTTGATGGCGCGGTGGTAACGTCCACTGGAGTCGTTGAATGGGTCCATGTCAAGGGTTCGCGTCCCAGTGGTACCTGTTCATTTATCACTTATATAAATTCCCCTTCGGTGATAATTCTCCATCGGAGATACTCTCGAGGTAGCGTGAATTTGATATTAAACGACATTTGTAGCTTCATGAATATATATATATATATATATATATATATATATATATATATATATATATATATATATATATATTATATATATATATATATATATATATATATATATATATATATATATATATATATATATATATATATATATATATATATATATATATATATATATATATATATATATATATATATATATATATATATATATATATATATATATATATATATATATATATATATATATATATATATATATATATATATATATATATATATATATATATATATATATATATATATATATATATATATATATATATATGTAGAATCTACTGGTCACTTTTTACAATTATGAAAAGCTTAGAAGTCACAAGTATATTATGAATTACAATACACAACAGATGTTGAATTAACCAGTGGGGAAGAAAACTCTCCCAAAAATTTTAGAGAGGAATGTTTAGCTAGACTCTGACGCATTTCCTCATTAAGTAAGGATGGTGTCAGAATTTTTTGAGGCGTGGGATTGTGTGACATGACGCTGTATGTACGTTCGCCGGAACATGTCTTTTGGGTGGAGTACCGAGGAGTGAAGGAATGAGACTGAGTAAAGAGAATCACTCCAAGACCGACACTGAACCTTATTGAAAGTCTCGAGAAGTTGGAGACGTACATTGTGCTCAATACCAGAACTGATTTAAATACTGGGTTTAGAGGTAAGGAGCATATCTATTTACCAAACTGTAGATTGTTTTCTCCATTTCTATAATAAGTATCAAGTTTCTGAGAAGCATGGGAGGAATTCCCATATTTGCATTTTTTTTGTGTTTTGGGAAACTAAAGAAGATTTTGTTTGTCTTCTTCAGATGTTTCCCTGAGGAAGAGGTTGAGAATGTACTCATTGGAAATGTACTAGACTTTGACCTGTTTTTGACCTGTTTATTTTATTTGATGATTAAGGTGTTAGTCACTAGCAGTGGTTGGCCTGGAATCATTAACTCGATGGATTGTGTATCAGAATTTCCTTTAGTTATGATTTCCATATTTATGTCCGTAGATTTTGCTGAATTACTTTAATCAAATTTGCAAATAAAGTCTAGTTTTGTACCTAGGTGCTTAATTCCAGTAGGCCTTTGTCTGAGGTTAGATACAGGGAGAGGAGTCGATGAGGGAGAAGGTATGTGCTGACCTAACGCTGAGTCATTGCTGCAAGAGAGTCCTAGAGATGTAAGTTAATATGGTGCTGTTCTTAAAACAGATGCTGTAAGAGATTATGACCCTACTTGACCTTGTGTAGGGTCATTAACACATGTAATTGTAATAGCTACAATGCCCTCTTAACCCTTCCAATTCTTCACACTTTTTTGGATACGCCTGTCACTACAAAGCCTTATGATGCAAGTGCAAGAAATATGAAAATATTATGATGTCTGGTAGCAGGAAACGAACCCGGGGCCCATAATCACACAGGGTCACGTTGCCGACCTGACCACAGGCAACGTGGCCCCATTGTGATTATGGGACCCGGGTTCATTTCCTGCTACCAGACATCATAATGTCTTTATATTACTTGCACTTGGGTCTTAAGGCTTTGTAGTGACAAATGTATCAAAAAAGGGTGAAGAATTCGAGAAGTTAAGAGGGCATTGTGGCTATTACAACAATTACACACACACACACACATACATACATACATACATATATATATATATATATATATATATATATATATATATATATATATATATATATAAATGTATGTATGTATATGCGTGTGTGTATGTTTCACATATACTCTGAAACACATTGAGCAATTTCAACCAGACTTGGTATACATATGACTTGCCATTTGGGAAAGAACACTGTGGGGGTAAGACATCGCTGGCACCAAAGGGTGGGGGTGTGGGAAGGAGGGTAATATGTAAAAATTACAGGAAACAACAGATATTAGGGTCTAATCCATAGTTTTCGAGGTCACTGAGATGAATAGTGACACTCCCAATGCCCTTTAAGTCCAAGTTCAGCCCCGATAGGGAGAGGGGGTGGGAAGGGGCTGACATGTAAAAATAACTGGAACATCTGATATTAGTGTCTAATCCATAGTTTTCAAGGTCACTGAGAATAATAGTGACACTCCTGATGCCCTTCAAGTCCAAGTTCAACCCTGATAGAAAGGGGGGTTAGAAGGGGTGGGAAGCTGGTGACGTAAAAATAACCAAAACGACTGACATTAGCGTCTAATCCATAGTTTTCAAGGTCCCTGAGAAGATTAGTGAATCCTGATGCCTTTTAAGTTCAAGTCTAGCTTCAATAGGGAGGGGGTGAGAAGGGGTGGGAAGGGGCTGACGTGAAAAATTAACCGAAACGACAGATATTAGTGTCTAATCCATAGTTATCAAGGTCCCTGAGGAGAGTAGTGACACTCCTGATGCCCTTCAAGTCCAAGTTCAGCCCCAGTAGGGAGGGGGGTGAGAGGAGTGGGAAGGGGCTGACATGTAAAATTAACCGAAACGACAGATATTAGTGTCTAATCCATAGTTTTTGAGGTCGCTGAGATGAATAGTGAAACTCTTGATGCCCTCTAAGTCCAAGTTCAGTTCCAATAGAAAGGGTGGGCGTGAGAAGGGGTGAAAAATAAAATGTAAAAAATGACAGATATTAGAGTCTAATACATATACAGTATATATATATATATATATATATATATATATATATATATATATATATATATATATATATATATATATATATATATATATGTATATATATATCTTCTTAGTGATTCCGGAATAAAAAGATGAATTCAGTTTTCTTTCTCTCGGACTGAATGGACACCCTGATGTCCTCATGTAATGAAAGTGAAAAAGAGAAACTATAAACCGGAGGACTGAGGAAAGAAGCTGATCGTAATCCGGAACTAAAAGAAAAATTCGAATTTTCATGAAAAAAATGCGATGATCGTCTGAGGTGACTGAACGAAGGACCTTTTTAGAAAGCTAAAGGGAAGAAGATTAGGACCATCAACGAAAAATTGAAATGCAATAGAGATAACTTACTCCTAAACATTTATACTCATCAAAACGTAATTGTATAGTGGTCATTGCGATAACATTTACTCTACCATATCACTTGAAAGAAAGTGTGCTCTTTACAAGAAAGAAAATCTAAGAAAAGAAGGCAGCTTATTTACCGAGTCATAATGAAATAACAGAAAGTACAAATTAATTCTTTTTTTAACCAATTTACATCTTCCTGCCACAAGGAGGTCAGTTTTTTTTTTATTTCCATAATCTCTGTCTGTCTGTGTCTCTGTCTCTCTCTTTATACACACACACACACACACACACACACACACACACACACACACACACACACACACACATATATATATATATATATAGCCTATATATATATATATATATATATATATATATATATATATATATGTATATATATATATATATATATATATATATATATATATATATATATATATATATATATATATATATACAGTATATATATATATATATATATATATATATATGAGAGAGAGAGATTCTGAAAATTAAAAAAATTTTTACCTCCTTGTTGCAGGAACATGTAAATTAATGAACAATGCAGCGTTCAATGACACCCTCCCAAAAGCGCCGCCCTATCCATCACTGTTCTGACTGTTTTAATGTCTGGCTGAAATAAGGATAAAACTCCCATTCCATAGCTCTTAATATAAAAAAAGGTGAAAATGGGTAGTTTTAAGTTAATAATTTTAGACCTTAATCATTAATATCTTGTATGAAAAGGAAAGACAGTGACACGAAGTTCGATCTTCAAGCAATCAGAGGCACTGAAACAAAATATGGAGTGATGAAAATTTACATTAGAAACTATTCAATGATTTAATCAGAGGAAAAGGAAAATGAAAAAATCACGCTTTCTTACGAAGCAGTTGTCCCAGCATTAGGAAAAACGCACCGAACTTCTCCTTTGTCTAAGCAGACATAATTACAGCTTCTTCCAGATACCCAATGCTTCCTCTTGTTTGCATGTGTATATATATGGGTGTATGTGTGTGTGTGTGAGAAAGAGAGACACAGTGAGAGAAATTCCTAGCTCGCTCCCCCCCTCCTCTCTCTCTCTCTCTCTCTCTCTCTCTCTCTCTCTCTCTCTCTCTCTCTCTCTATATATATATATATATATATATATATATATATATATATATATATATATATATATAATATATATATATATATATATATATATATATATATATATATATATATATATATATATATATATATATATAATTCATATAATATTGTATATGAGTTATACTCAATAATAATAATAATAATAATAATAATAATAATAATAATAATAATAATAATAATAAATTATTATCATGCTTATTATAATTAACAGATTAAAAAGTAAGGGGTGCAATATAGTCACAAAGTGGAGGGCCAAGTGATGAATGCACTTAAAAGAGCCCTGGACAAAGTGGGTTTTTTGGACAGTCATAATTCTTCGAATTCGCCATCCTAATTTGTTATATTACTGGTCAGAGAGTGGAGTGTGTAGGGGGTTAGGAGTAGGGGGAGGGGGTAGGTTGGTCGAAATATGCTAGGTTTGGTAAGTTACTATAAGTGAGGTGAGGTGGTTTTTATTTTATTTATTCCTTTGTTTGGTGAATAGGTTTTCGAATCTTCCTTTTCTGGTAAGGCGAGAGGAGTAAGAGACGAAAACATTCGAGGATGGTTTTCGAATTTTCCACGTCTGGCTTGGCACTGACCACTGAGGGTGGGCGGGGATGTGGGCGGGGGAGGGGAGGCGGGTAGAAACCCGAGTCAGGTCAGGCTAGGTCAAGTGTCTAACGAGAGTTAGTTCACTGGCCGATTAGGTTTCCAGTTTTCGACTTCCAGCTCGACATCTTTTCCGAAAGGTGAGGTGTGGGCTGGAAAGGTGGCTTGGAAAGGAGAGAAAGCAAGAGGGTAGGGGGATGGTCGCATGGTGCGTGGGGTTGGGGGAGGTGAGGGATTAAGTGCAGCAATAAACTGCTTTGCAGTAGAAATTAGACCTAAATATCAATGTACAGCTGGAAAACAACAATTTCACTTGGAACAGTCAATAATAATGGAAAACCGTTTTGAAGAAGCCCAGTAACCTGAATTCATAGAATAATGTTAAGATTTTGGAAAGGTTGAAATAGGAAAAACCAGCAAATGATAATATACAAAACAGAAAAAAATTTTTGTAATGTTAAATTTGAACAAAAAAGACCTGTAATAATAATAATAATAATAATAATAATAATAATAATAATAATAATAATAATAATAATAATAATAATAATAATAATAATATGGGAGCCGTGGCAGAGTGGTTTAGCTCATCGATGGAGTGGTTAAGCAACATTGGGGCTGGTCAGTCGCTGGATGGGTGACTGTTCTCCTCAGCGTGATTCCTTGAGAAAGGATCTTTGCCATAATTTCCTCAGTCTACTCAGCTGTAAATGAGTACCTATTCTCGATGGGGTAGGGTCCAGCTATGGGTTAAAAAGCAAAACTCAGCAGTGATGGAAAGAAATTAAAGATTAAATGACAACGACGTAAATGGAACCTCTGGCAACAAAGGAGCTTTGTCCGGCAGCCAGGTATACAACCCAATCGATGGGGAAGACGGTCAGGTACTTGGAGGTTGTCATCCAGCAACTGACCACCACAACGACAGTAACCAGCAACCAGAGACTGAAGCTACAGAGGCAAACCAGAAGAAGAATGGACAAGAGAAGGAAATATTGAGATGCTGCATCAGAAGCAACCCGACAGAAAGAGGATACAGAGGAAGACTGGTCAACATCTGGAATGAGAGAAATAACACCCCTCAAACAGAACAGAGGTTGGCAGACCAAGTAAGGAACATACAGAAAAAGAACTGGCTCTCCAAAACAGAAAGAGAGGAACTGGAAAGAGAAATAACACCCAGGAACGAAGGACAAGACAACGAACTAAGAGATGATGACACAGAAAACGACAGGAATGATGAGCTACCATACGACACATGAGGAAACACTGAAGATATAACAAAGAGGTCGGAGTGGGTGGAAAAGATCAGACAATGGATGAAGCAAGATACAGAAAGAACAAAGATCCCCCCCCATGAAAGCCTGAAACACCAAGAATCTAAGGGAGAAAACAAGTGAAGTTAATGAAATAATGAGACTAATCCACACCACCAGTATCACAGAAACAAATAACCTGGCATATGCAGGAGCAAGACTAGTAGTAGACCTCATGGGGATACAAATACCAACACCACAATCACAACCAACCCAACAGAAACCAAGACAGCAACCGCCTTGGAAAAGGCGCCTGGATAAACAAACCATGGCGATGAGATCTGACTTGAGTAAACTGAGAGAGATGGAAGAAAAGAGGCTAAGAAGCAAGAAAACCAGAGAGGAACTGAATGAGAAATACAAAGTACAGGAGAAGGGACTAAACAACACAATAGAAGATATAAAAGAGAGGCTTAAAGCCAAAGCACATAAGATCCAAAGGTGCATGAACAGGAATAAAGGATACCAACAAAATCAAACTCTTCGGAACCAACCAGAAAAGACTATACAGACACAGTCAGACACCAACTAAAGAAAATGCCCACTGGAAAGTCCCAGGTCCCGATGAAGTCTATGGATACTGGCTCAATAACTTCAAGGCCCTACGCCCACGAATAACAGAACAAATCCAGCACTGTATCACAAACCACCATGCGCCCAATGGATGACCACAGGGAGAACATCCTTAGTACAGAAAGACAAGAACAAGGGAAATATAGCAATTAACTACAGGGCTATCACCTGCCTACCGATAATGCAGTATCATCAGTGAAAGGCTATACAACTACCAGAGGATACAAACACCATCCCTCACCAACAGAAGGCTGCAGAAGGAAGTGTAGGGGCACAAAAGACCAGCTCCTAATAGACAAAATGGTAATGAAGAATAGTAAGAGAAGGAGGACCAACCTAAGCATGGCATCAAGTGACTACAAAAAAGCCTTCAACATGATACTGCACACGTGGCTAACAGAATGCCTGAAAATATATGGGGCAGATGAAAACACCATCAGTGTCCTTAAAAATACAATGCACAACTGAAATACAGTACTTACAAGCTCTGGGATAAGACTAGCAGAGCTTAACATCAGGAAAGGGATCTTTCAAGACTACTCACTGTCTCCACTACTATTTGCAGTAGCCATGATTCCCATCTCAAAAGTACTGCAGGAGATGGATGCTGGGTACCAACTCAAGAAAGGAGGCAACAGAATTAACCATCTGATGTTCATGGATGACATCAAGCTGTATGGTAGGAGCATCAAGGAAATAGATACCCTAATCCAGACTGTAAGGATTGATCTGGGGACATCAGGATGGAGTTTGGAACAGAAAAATGCCCCTTGGTCAACATACAAAAAGGCAAAGTAACAAGGACTAAAGGGATAAAACTGCCAGACGGGAATAGCATCAAACACATAGATGAGGCAGGATACAAATACCTGGGAATAATAGAAGGAGAGGATAATTTCAGAAAATATGGCCGCTTTAACATTGTCAGGAACAGAGATGTGATGGAATAATTTTGGTTGTGAGATGGTACTGTCGTGAAGCCGTCACTTGCAGAATCGTCGCATTCAGCAAATAGTTGATCATCTCAGCAGTTAATGTGATGAACACGCGATATTGGCCGAGTCATATGACCGAGTTGGTATGTGCGTACATGAGTTTGTATGTTAGAAATCTAGATTTTGTGTCTAATTCTGCCCAAAAATTAGTTCGATAGTTCATTAGCGGAGCTACAGCGAGATCGTGAAGACATTATCTTTGAGTGTGGCAAGCTCTTAGAATTGGCAGAATAAGGTACAGTTCAGACTCTTCGTTTTTCTATGTGAATTGTGGACTTATGGTCTTTTACCATATTTCAAGACATTTTTGAACTTGTGTGCAAAGTTCAATATACTTTTTTTTGCCATTTCAATATTTTATTTTATTGTGTTCTGTTTAACCATGCATTTTTTATTGTGTTTATACTTACATATTTTTTTGGGAAATCGTTATTATTTTGTGCTTAATTTTTTTCGACAGATGTCATGGTTGTGGTGGTTGTGGTGATGACTTTGTGGGCAATGATATGATGTAGTCATGATGGTGTGATTATAGAGACATACCATGCATACCTTGCAAAGTATAATATCTCTGTGTGGATTGACTTTTTGAGACTTGACTTAATAATACTTAAGTTGGAGTATGTGAGAAGATTTTGACTTTACTGGCCATTAGCCATGATTAGACTTTTGAGTTAGGGTTGGATTAATTTTTTTTGCTTGACAATTTCATTTATGATGCATTTTAATCTTTGCTTTGTTTATTCATTACTTGTTGGGTTGCTTTAAATAATAAATCTATTTTTGTAGGAAAGATTGAGTTTTCCTTATACGAACCATTTCATTTCTTAAATGTGGAATGCGAGAACGAAAGAGATCTTTGTGACGTGAGAGAGAGAGAGAGAGAGAGAGAGAGAGAGAGAGAGAGAGAGAGAGAGAGAGAGAGAGAGAGAGCGAGAGAGGGGGGGGGAAGCCACGAGAGAGAGAGAGAGAGAGCAGGGCCGACCCTTCCCATCGCCTTCTGAAGACAGACCAATCGGTATGCTATGTGATGTTCCTACACGGAATATTTTGTCTGTTTCCAAATGGTGTTACAGATAGAATTGGTGGCAGCGTGAAAGTAGAAATAATAGCAGCGTGTAAGTAGAAATAATAGCAGCGTGTAAGTTTAAATAATAGCAGCGTGAGAGTTTTAATTCAATTTTTTTTTTAAATAGACTAATTGGTAACGTTGATGCCCAAGCCACAGACTAGCCTGGGGCGAGAGATGAATGATTAGTCTTAGATGAGCGGGCGTGATAAGGTGTCGAGATTACGTGTTTAACACGGGGAATCTTTTTTTTCTGTTTCTATTTGAGTATTGGGAGTGGGGAATTGTGAAATAGATCTGGGTGATCTCTAGAGCAATTTTGGGTTTAAGGAAATACCCAAATAAGTGTGATTAGTGGCGATTGTGAGTTAATTAAAGGGATGGTGATTCAACAAAAATCACTCCTATCTTTTTGTCTGCTTCGTCTTCGAAATGGTGACGTCACAGGTTGCACAGAGCTCCGTTTTCTGTTGGCAGACTGAGTGTTGAGTACCCCAGTTTTCTGTTTTTCTTTTTAGGAGAGGACTAACTTTCGCTTTCTCTCGTTTTCTTTCGTTTCATCTTATGTTTTACGATCGGGGACGGTTGATCATTTGCAAAATGCAGGACTCAAACGCAGGGACGTCACAGTCAATTGTGAGTCACAGGCTCACGAACTTTAATACAGGCATTACAAACTTTAAAGGCCTAGTTGATGGGAAAGTAACTCAGAATGTTGAGACATTTATTGAATCAGTAGATAATTATTTGAATTCTAGGAAGATTACAGATGGTGCTGATGCTTTGAGAGAAGCAAAGGCTTTCTTGGATCTAGACAAAGGAGACATTGGAGAACGAGCACGAGGTTTCGGGTTCAGAAAGTGTAAAACTTGGAAAGAACTTCAGGAATTCTTACGCACGTCGTATGGCGGAGTTGACCGCGAGTGCATTGTTCGGAACTTATGTGCCCTTATCAGAACTAGGAAGGGTAATGATTTATTAATAGCGTACAGTGCTCGCTTATTTGATGCAGTAGGTGAGATAAAGAAATCTATGATAAACTCTACATGGGTAAATGGAAATAATATTTCTTTAGATAATTTTGAAAAACTGCTACACTTTGCTTGCCTTTTAACGTCAGTCCCAGATATAATTACAGATAGTTTTGATAAAAGAATTGATAAGGACACAGATGAATCTTTTTTGTTTGCACAGGTTAACAAAAATCTATCAAAATGCCCGACGCTAGACAGTAGTTTTGTGAAGGGAGGTGCTAAGATTTCAGCTACAGTGTCAAAACCGCAGAATAATGCGAACTCCTCAAATCTAGGAAATGATGCAGGAGCGAAATCATGTGCGTGGGTGGAATCGAAGAAAACTCCAGAGAGATCAGTAACAACAATTCGTTGTTTTAATTGTGATAAATTAGGACATAGTAAATCAAATTGCAGAGTGAGATATTGTTCAGCTTGCAAATCTTCAGACCATGGATGGAGATTTTGCCCAGCCACAAAGAATAGAAAATATTCAAGGAAAACACGGGGTAGTTTTAATAGATATGACAGGAGAATTCCACATGATGCAAGTTCTAGGTACACAAACGAACATCAGAATTTTCACAAGATAAGTTCGAAGACGGACACAGGATAATGAGCAATCAGGTCTTAGAATCACCAGAACCTAGGCCGATTGTACGTGGATTTTCTAATGGCATTGAAATTTCTATCTTCATTGATTCTGGTAGCTCAGTTAACCTAGTAAATGCTGACCTTTTTCACTCGAAGTTTCCAGAGTGTAAATTAGTCCCTACTAATGAGACAGTGTGTGACGTACAAGCGAGGAAACTGAATATTTTAGGTTCGTCATTTCTTACTCTTTGTATCGGCGAAAAGACAATAGTAGAATCATTTTTGGTCATAGAAGGATTAGCCTTAGGTGAAATGGTTTTGCTAGGACACCCTTCTTGCATGCGACATAACATCAACATTCTTACGGGAATTCAGGGGATTACAATAGGTGAGCCAGGTTGTTTTGTTCCATATATACACAGGAAAAAAACTTGTGAGAAACCCAAGACGCAGCCTGAGACATGTGTAACACAGTCATTAGAGAGTGAAGACATTCCGCAAAAGTCTTTCAGAGGATTTTTGTTGGAAGATATTGAGTTGCAACCGCGAGTTCCTACATTGGTTAAAGTGTTGGTGAAAGAGAAAAAGTTTCCTTCTCAAGTATGCGTTGTTGGGGGAACCGAGAAATTCAAAGACGTTGTGAGTACGGTGTCAGTAAATGAAGTTTCAGTCACAGGCGTAACTGTAATAGAATTAGTTAGCTATCAAGACTCATTGAAAAAATATCACAAGGGTACTTATGTAATTGATTTTGAAGAGTTTAAGGAAGAACATAAGATAGTGAGCGAGGAGCTACAATTCAGGAGTCAAGTTCTTCACGAACATTTGGCTAAAGCTGATTATTCCGAGTATTCAGATAAAGTAGAGAAAGTGTTGAAAGAATATTTAGATATCATTGCTTTGAAGGGAGATAAACTAGGAGTTACAAATGTTTTAGAACATTCAATCCGCTTAGAGAAAGGTACAAATCCCATTTATATTCCAGCGTATCAAATTCCTTTTAAGATCAGAGAAGTAGAAAAGGAAGTTCAGAGGTGGGAATCGGAAGGAATTATCAGGCCAAGTTCTTCATCCTATAACTTTCCTTTACTAGCAGTCCCGAAGAAAGACGGTAGTATCAGAGTTTGCGTAGACTTTCGTAAATTGAACGAGAAGACATGCCCAGATAGATATTTTGTGGCTTGTTTGCCTGACTTGTTTGTTGAGATTGGTGAAAAGAATATATATTCATCTATAGATCTTATGCAAGGGTTTTTACAGGTTCCGCTTTGCGAGAGTAGCCGTAAATATACAGCATTTTCGGTACCAAAGGGACATTACGAGTTTAATAGGATGCCTTTTGGATTACAAGGGTCCCCAATAACATTTACTAGACTGGTTAACACAGTACTTCATGGTTTTTAGGAAAATCGGTGTTTGTGTACATGGATGACATTCTCATATGCACAGATACGATTGAAGAACATCTAAAGGTGTTAAAAGAAGTCCTCAAGTGATTACGGTTCGCTGGATTAAAGGTCAAATTGGCCAAGTGTGAGTTTCTGAGGAGAAAAATTGTCTATTTAGGTCATGTTATCTCTAAAGAGGGAGTCAGAGTGAATGATGAGAAAGTTAAAGCCATTGTGAGTTTTCCAGTTCCCAAAACCAGGAAACAGATTCGTTCGTTCCTAGGTATGTCGGGTTTCTTTCGCCGTTTTGTGCGGAATTTTTCTACAATAGCGTCTCCATTGACAGATTTGTTACAAGAAGACGTTAAGTTTGTTTGGGGTGACAGTCAGCAATTAGCTTTTGAGAAGCTTAAGAACGCTTTGGTGAACCCACCTGTTTTGAAGTTTCCAGATTTTAGTCAACCGTTCACCTTAGTGACTGACGCGAGTCAGGAAGGTATAGGTGCGTGCTTGATGCAGAAATTTGAGGGAAAATTACACCCAATTCCTTTTTATAGCAGAAAGTTCAAAACGCGTGGTAGTAACGAAAGGCTGATGTCAGTTGTGGACAAGGAGGCTTTCGCAGTCGTCTCTAGCCTTGTTCATTTTAAGATGTTGTTGTTGGGAAATAAAGTTGAGATTTTTACAGATCATCAACCGTTGTTAGAGCTTTTTAATAAGCCAAATTTGTCACCCAAGAGAGCGCGTTGGTTTTTGACATTGAGAGATTTTGATGCAAACCTCAAATACATTGAAGGTAAGCATAATGTGGTTGCAGATGCATTGAGCAGATATTTTCCAGTTGAGGACGAGGGAGTACAAACCGAATCCTGTGTGGGAGACGAGAGTAAACATTTGGTGTCTAATGTCTCTGATACTAGTAGTTCTGAGATATCGCATGTAGAGGACAAACACGTTTCTACAGTGCATACTTCGGGGAGAAATAGTGAGTCGGCAGTCTCGGGAGAGATTGTTGTTCGTGATATTGAGGGTAACGCGGTGTGTTATATTACGGGTGAAAATGTCACTTGGGACATAGGCTTGCTCGAACAAAAGCAAGATGAGGATAAATTGTTGTCAGATGCTAAGGCATTTCTTAGGGGAGTTTCACCGAAGAAAGGGTATAAGTTGCCTTTTTCTGGTCTAGAGTTGGAGAATAATTTATTGGTGAGGAAAGTTAAGTATAACTTGCGAAGTACTCGAAGCATGGGTGAAATTACACAAATCGTCGTGCCAGAGAGTCTAGTACCACAAGTTCTAGACATTGTACATTGTAAATTTGGTTCTCCTCATTTAGGTGTGGACAAGACGTATGAAAACGTCAGGTCAAAGTTCTTTTGGAAAAATATGTTTTCTGCAGTGGAGGCCTTTGTAAAGAGTTGCGCTGTTTGCAATGCGAATAAGCCGGCGATGACGGTGTCGTGTCGTTTGGGTTCATATCCCGTACCACATAGGCCGTTTCAGAGAGTGCATATGGATATTCTGGGTAACTTCTCAGAGTCCGCTTATGGTTATAGACATTTATTAGTAGTTGTTGACGAGTTAACTCGTTTTGTTGAGATTTTCCCACTGAAGTACAAGTCAGCTGAGGAAGTTGCTATAGCATTCTTTAAGGGGATAATTTGTAGATATGGTGTTCCTGAATGTCTGATCACAGACAATGGTAGGGAGTTTATTAATAAGACTTTAGAGGGTCTTGCTAATTTACTGGGGATAAAGAAAGTATCTATAATCCCGTATAGACCTGAAGCGAATGGGTTATGTGAGAGGGCGAATCGGAAAGTAATCGAAGCTTTACGCATGACAGTGGGTGGTTCCGATACACATTGGGACAGATCTTTGGATGAAGTGCGATATAGTATCAATACTATGACGAATGACACAATTAAGATATCTCCAGCAGAAGCTTTGTATGGGTACAAGTTGAAAGGACCTTTTGATTTGTTACCAGAGCGAGTTCAGGGTGATGTTACGGTCACTTCGTTGATAAATACAGCGAGAGAAAGATTTGCGTGTATCAGTAAAGAACTTGAGCTTAGTTCGCACGCAATGGTAGAGAAAAGTAACGCGAAATCGAGGGGAGTAGCTTTTTCGATGGGTGATAGAGTGTTTGTTAGAGTGAATGTTCGGAATGATCTGAATTATAAATTAAGTCCGAAGTTCCACGGACCTTTTGAGATTGTAGAGATCAAAAGAGGGAATAGATTTGTAGTAAAAGATGTAAATACCGGTGTGAAGAAATTAACTCATATTTCAAAGTTAAAGAAAGTTGGGTTGTAATGGAACGTTTGTATATAGTTTGAGGGATAAGTGGGTTGATGTTTGTATATACTGTATATAATACTTATTTTTTTTTTGTTGTTTCTTTTTTTTTGTCTCGTGTTCGTTTTAGATGAATTAGAGAATGGGAGAAGTAAAAGAGCAGCACCTTTAGTTCTTTTAGGTGTTGGTGTGATTGCTGCGATTGGAGCGATGTCCATTGGGAGTTTAGTCAAAGTAGCAGAAGTTCAAAAAGACTTAATAGCTCAGGGGAAACAGTTAAATCAGTTGCAAGAAAGTAATAAGAAATTGTGTAATAGTTTTGAAACAATGAGACGTTCTTTGAATGATTTGTCAGTTTCAGTGGAAGGTTTGAAAGAAGATCTTGATGTGACAATTGCATTCCTTACGATCCAACATACCGTTCTTAATGTTGAGAAAGAAACTGATTCTCTAAGGACAGAAGTGCAAATGCAAGTTAAAGCAATTATTGCTGCAGCAGATGGTCGTGTGTATGGTGATATATTACCTTTGGGATACTTAGAAAATGTTCTAAGGAATTCCGCTTATCTACATGGGGCGAAAGTATTGTTCACGGGAGGAGATTTGTATTTATATTATAATGTTTTGAGGATGAGATTGTCTGATCGGGGATTGATAGTATACGTTCCTGTCAGTACGATGAAGCCTTTTGTTAGTTTTGTTATTAGACCTTTTCCGAGTGCTTTTGGAGACTTAGTAGTGATATGGAAGGGATTAGAGATCATGTTCATTTTGGGAGATCAATATCAAGGTTTGGGAGTTGATTATAAGACAGGTTGTACCTTGGTTAGGGAGAAGTATGTGTGTGACAGTAATGTTTTCCAGTTGCAAGTTGTATCTGTGGGTGGTTGTGAGTTATCTTTAGTTCATAGACAGACTCCGACTGAACGTGACTTTATACAGTTTCCACGTGAATGCCACATGATCACCACCAGCACTCTAACTGCCCTGTATTGCAAAGAATGCTCCCTTACGACAATGTGCCAGAGTAACCAGACGACGACGTTCGTTCTTCGAGGGTCCAAGCTGTTCGACCCATCCTGCAGAATCCTGTCTACGGACTTTCTCATACTTAGCCGTGCTGTGTTCAACAGTTCCGAGAAGATAATCATGCGTCATATGCATAACGATCACGATGTAGTTCCAGTGCCTTCGACAGAGATACCGATGACTGTCCCACCGATGGAAGAGATCGAGGATACGTTCATGGTCGAGTACCGTGAATATTTGTTGCCGGCTGTCTTAATAATTTTAGTGGCTATTTTTCTGATAGTTCTTATTATGGGAGTAGTAAAGCTCATTTGTGCTTGTAAGACTTCACGCAAGTGCTCTAAGACAATACCCCCAGTAGATGTGCAAGTACGTCATGAGGGCAGTACCTAAAGCTGTAGTTCAGTAGACATTGCTAATTGAGCATAAGCCCTATCTGTTATGTTTTATACATATGCTTTTGTTTTAGTTTGCCGTTAAGGAGAGCGAGACGCTCTTATGGGGTGGCTGGGCACTATTTCAGAAAATATGGCCGCTTTAACATTGTCAGGAACAGAGATGTTATGGAAGAATTTTGGCTGTGAGATGGTACTGTCGTGAAGCCGTCACTTGCAGAATCGTCGCATTCAGCAAATAGTTGATCATCTCAGCAGTTAATGTGATGAACACGAGATATTGGCCGAGTCATATGACCGAGTTGGTATGTGCGTACATGAGTTTGTACGTTAGAAATCTAGATTTTGTGTCTAATTCTGCCCAAAAATTAGTTCGATAGTTCATTAGCGGAGCTACAGCGAGATCGTGAAGACATTATCTTTGAGTGTGGCAAGCTCTTAGAATTGGCAGAATAAGGTACAGTTCAGACTCTTCGTTTTTCTATGTGAATTGTGGACTTATGGTCTTTTACCATATTTCAAGACATTTTTGAACTTGTGTGCAAAGTTCAATATACTTTTTTTTGCCATTTCAATATTTTATTTTATTGTGTTCTGTTTAACCATGCATTTTTTATTGTGTTTATACTTGCATATTTTTTTGGGAAATCGTTATTATTTTGTGCTTAATTTTCTTCGACAGATGTCATGGTTGTGGTGGTTGTGGTGATGACTTTGTGGGCAATGATATGATGTAGTCATGATGGTGTGATTATAGAGACATACCATGCATACCTTGCAAAGTATAATATCTGTGTGGATTGACTTTTTGAGACTTGACTTAATAATACTTAAGTTGGAGTATGTGAGAAGATTTTGACTTTACTGGCCATTAGCCATGATTAGACTTTTGAGTTAGGGTGGGGTTAATTTTTTTTGCTTGACAATTTCATTTATGATGCATTTTAATCTTTGCTTTGTTTATTCATTACTTGTTGGGTTGCTTTAAATAATAAATCTATTTTTGTAGGAAAGATTGAGTTTTCCTTATACGAACCATTTCATTTCTTTAATGTGGAATGCGAGAGAGAGACAGAGGGGAAAGCCGCGAGAGAGAGAGAGAGAGAGAGAACAGGGCCGACCCCTCCCATCGCCTTCTGAAGATAGACCAATCGGTATGCTATGTGATGTTCCTACACGGAATATTTTGTCTGTTTCCAAATGGTGTTACAGATATAAAACACCAAGAGATGAAGGACACAATTGGGAAAGAATATATGCAGAGACTTAAGGTGATACTCAAGTCAAAACTCAACTCCGGAAACATGAGGAAAGCCATAAACACGTGGGCAGTACCAGTAATCAGATACAGTGCAGAAGTAGTGGAGTGGACGAAGGCTGAACTCCACAGCATAGACCAGAAAACTACAAAGCACTACACTCAAGAGCAAATACAGACAGACTATACATAATATGAAAGGAAAGCGGGGGGAGGGCTACTAAGCATAGAGAACTGCGTCAACATTGAGAGCAGAGCACTGGGGCAATATCTGAAAACCAGTGAAGATGAGTGGCTAAGGAGTGCATGGGAAGAAGGAATGATTGAAGTAGACGAAGACCCAGAAATATACAGGGACAGGAGAATCAAAAACAACAGAGGAATGGCACAACAAACCAATGCATGGACAGTACATGAGACAAACAGAAGAACTGGCCAGTGATGAAACATGGCAATGGCTACAGAGGGGAGAACTCAAGAAGGAAACAGATAACGTGTGGTGGATAGAGCAGCTATTAACAAAACAAATAAAATATACTACAGAGGTTCCACTCACAACAGACAAATAGATTTTAATAAAATAAAGCTTCCGCACGACGAAAACATCCAAAGAGCCACCGAACAACTCAGGTCTAACAATCCTTTTATTTTCTATTGTCCCAAATCCATCCGGAGCTCGCTCATTAACGTATACTTAAATACATATAAAAGGGGAAGAAGCCGGAGTTTACAAGATTCCATGCAGCAATTGTAATGAGATTTACGTGGCGGAGATGGGTAGGTCCCTCTATCAAAGATTAATAGAGCACAAAAGGCCAGTACAGTATGCTTCGGAGAGTTCGGGGATTTTCCTTCATATTAGAGATAAAGGCCATTCCATAAACTGGAGTGGCATGGAGCTGGTTTTCAAGAGTAGCTGTCCATACAAAAGAAAGATGCTGGAATCTGCTATCATCAATCAAACCAACAATATGAACTTGTCAGAAGGACATTGGAAATCGGATGACATCGACGGGTTAATCCTCAAACCTCTTCTGAAGAAGGTATTCCAGGAAACAACCACCAGACGCAGCGCCAAACAGGAGTTAATGAGGCCAAAAACCACAGGGGAATTGTTTATTTTCCCTCCTTCTTGGGAAACGGTCACCTGCATACCATCGGAGACTTAATGCCACACCTACATATGCTTTGTATATATACCCTTGTAACATTTAATCTGTCCATATTTTGCCAGTGAACAGGGGCACAGAAGGAAGTGCTCGAAATATACGGTTGCAATGTTCAAATAGTGTTTTATGGGCCTTTTATCTTCATATTATACTGTGGTATGACAGTAAAAGACATTAATATATCTATATATATATATATATATATATATATATATATATATATATATATATATATATATATATATATCTATTAGGAAGATCATCAACAAAACATTCAGGAGTCCCAGGAAGACGACAGTCTAAGAAGCAAGCTTTATTACGATAGGAAATGTTTCATGTTCCTTCAACACATCATCAGTCTGCAAATTATAAGTTTTTATAATTACAAGACAAAAGCACAAATTACCAAAAGAATCAGCTAAAATTAAACAAATAATTTAAAACTTAAAAAAAAAAAAACATGAGCACATGAAAAAGACTACCTAACCGAGGAAAGGTAAGAGCTAAGTCCGTACATGCCCAGACAACACTCAGGGAAGAGAGAGAGAGAGAGAGAGAGAGAGAGAGAGAGAGAGAGAGAGAGAGAGAGAGAGAGAGAGAGAGAGAGAGAGAGAGAGAGAGAGAGAGAGAGGAGACGAAGAAACATTATAGTTTAAACCTGGAGAGAGGTGCTTGACAAATAATGACTCACTGGTCGTTAAGTAGGCTGTTTGTTTAGTAGTGCCTATTGTTGAAAAATGATTCTTCTCAACTGTATTTTACATTTGGATGCATGAGTCCTAATATAAGAGAATTCCGGATTGGGTATTCTTGATCTCGGCCTATAGCTAAGACCTAGATGGCTATAATACCGAACTTGCAACAGTCTTCGAGAGGATCCAATGTAATTACCAAGGCATCTTGGTCATTCAAATTTATATATTAATATTATGTTGGATCTCATCAATTTTTGAAGCTTGTCCTTGTAACTGAAAAAAAACAATTTTCTTAGTCTTCATAGGAATGAGGTTTAATTTAAAAAATCCTAAGTTCCTTTTCAATAATATATTTAACTTTGGAACGTAAATTGTCGGAATGAATGAAAGGATTTGGGGCATACATAGTAAGTTTTTGGAACGTTGAAGTTCAATGTAGGTTTAGAAACAAACCTTGTCAACATTCTGTTGATAATGCTAAAAACTAAATTTCTTGGGAGTGAGTTTCTTGTAGAACATTCAAGTAAAATCTCAGTTTCCAAGTGAAAAGAGGCCCAATCTGAGGTATATTTAAGTGCTCTATAAGCAAGAATAGTGACTGAATTAACTTTAAGAGCATGAAAACATGAACTAAAAAGTTACTTCCTGGACCTGTAAAAGTATTCTTCCTAAAAACAGAAGTACTAAAACTGTGGTTATATCTAATGACCTTAACATCTAAAAATGCAAGGGTGTCCTTTTCTTGTTCTAAAGTAAATTTCATGCTAGGATGTATATTATTAACATATTCTAAAAATAACTGTGCAATATATTGGTTTGTGTTCATCGGGCAATTATTGAAAAATTCTTCCTCCAAATGACCCATAAAAAAGTTTGCAAACAACGGGCCTAATGGGGACCCCATAGCAAATCCCTCCACCTGCAAGAAGAATTGCTTATTGCACAGCAAATTCTAAAAGGGTTTTAAAAAGTTGTCTATTAAAACCACAAAAACCTTCAACATCACTAAAAACCTTATTTAAAATAATCTCAATGGTTTCAGAAACAGGTACGTTGGTGAATAAGGACTCAACGTCTAGGCTAGCCATGAACAGTTCACCATCTTGTAACAACACTTGCTGTTGAAAACCAAAACCATTTTTCAAAGAGAATTGGGATATAGAATATTCATTTAAAAGTTTAAACAGAATCTTTGAGATATTATAGGCAGGACTATTGTAGGATGACATTACGAGTCTCATTGGTATGCCATCTTTATGTGTTTTAGGGAGTCCGTATAATATGCCAAAAGAGGATCCTGTAACACAGTTTATGAAATATATCCTCATTAATATTCCCATCTTGTTTAAGTTTTCTAAGAAAACAGTTGATTTTGTTCTCTTTTTTGTAAATGTCAGAAAAGTTCGGTATACCAATAAGTTTGAATTTAGAGTTATCAGACCGAATTATATTCATTTTCTCTAGTCAACCTTATTAGGAACGTTTCCTGTCGTAATAAAACATGTTCCTTAGACTGTCGTCTTCCTGGGACTTCTGAATGTTTATATATCGATAATTATATATATATAAATCTGCTTTACTGCCAGGCACTTAAGGCCGTGCAAGAGGGAGTTGGAAAGGAAGTGAGTAGAAGCCCTCAGAGAAACACAAGAGTTGCACTGAAGTTAGTGACCCATTGCGGAGTTTTCATTTGCAACAAGTGAGTACATTCTGTTTAACGCTGGCACTTCGGAAGTCAGCGTCCCAAATATACCTTAAAAGTACTTCCGGATAAAATTATGCTCCAACCTCAGTACAGTCGAACACCACGAATATATTTTTTATTTGTTTCTTGGTAATCAACTTTTTATGCTAATTTAAGCTAAAAAGACGCAATGATAATGAATTTTTACCTCCCATCTTAGAAGCTTTATTTTCTTTTACTTTATTTCACATTTACTCGAAAATGGATTCGCAATTAAAATTTAAATGGAAAAAAGTGTGTTAATCTCGTTTCCATTGAAGCATAAATCTCTGGTGTCCCCTATGCCAGGTAAGCTTTCATTTCTGGCTATATCTAAATCTGGCGGAAATGTGACGCTCCGGAGGCAGTCGGCATCTTGACGACGTCTAGGTGAAGGTAAAATTCCGAAGAGTCTCGCTATATTTATCTAATTACTTTGTGATCTAATTGAATCCTTATTTTATGCACCAAATACCTCCATATGTTATATATAAATAATGTTGTGGAGTATATTAGGAAGCCCAAAGGAAATGGCGGTCCCCAAAACCAAAGCTTGAAACAATTTCACGCAGAACGGTGATGTATTTTCCATAGATTTTAAGGCGATTTGGAACCAAATACACTGAATATTAGGAGAAGCATTGCAATGTCGAATATTAGGAGAAGCATTGCAATGTCAGCATTCTTTAAACACTAGATTCTAATTAAAACAAACTTGGTAAAATTTTCTGAATGTGAACAACCAATAAAACTGCGGGATTACTACCTTTAGCATCTTTTAAATATTAAAAAAACAACGTTCATTTTCGTTCAACTGCTTTTATGAGTTTGTGTGTGTGTGTGTGTCTTTGTTTTTCCAAACATTTGTTGTTAATGGAATCATGTTTTGGTATTCATTCCATTTAACATTTTCTTTTTTTTTTTATCAAATCTCGGATTTGGTCCCCATAGTCACCACATGTATTATAACCCTTGTGCAT
Source organism: Macrobrachium rosenbergii (assembly GCA_039081455.1). NCBI lineage: Eukaryota > Metazoa > Arthropoda > Malacostraca > Decapoda > Palaemonidae > Macrobrachium > Macrobrachium rosenbergii. The sequence goes on from JANJGK010006156.1 coordinate 25,240, forward strand.
TCAGACAGAAACTGCAACGCTTCCAGGAGCTTTTGTTTTCCAAACAATGATTGACTCTTTTGCCATAGAAATAGAAATGAGTTTTATCAACAGAACAACGTTATTAGCCACACTGACAGTACTATGTAAAAGTATGAAAAGAATGAAATTCATTTCAAGAAAGAACCACAAAACATTTAGAATAAAAATATACTTCATAGTAGAGGAGGGAACTAAAGTTTTAATCTGAATGTTAAGTGTGATTATGGGAACAATATTTAATAGCTCTCCGAAATTCCATAAACAAAGCAGAAAGAAATGTATTTCCATTATGGTTATCGAAAAGTGACATTGCTTGCCAGGCGAACAACAACAACATAGCAGTCACTGATGGATACGACTAAATGCAGAGGAAATGGAGATACATTGCTGGAAGCGCACGATCCTGTTTCGTTAGGCTTATGTTCTCCAAGATCAACAGATCATTGACATGGCTCGCTCAATTGAGCCCCTTATCAAAGGACGTTGCGATCAAGAGAGATAATAAGCTTCTGGTTGATGCACAAACCACCCACAAACAAAATGGTAAGAGAGAGAGAGAGAGAGAGAGAGAGAGAGAGAGAGAGAGAGAGAGAGAGAGAGAGAGAGAGAGAGAGAGATGTCTGTTTATCTAATTCTGTCTACCTGAGACCTAATGGAGGTAATTTTCTTTCTCTTACACATAACAAATAACAATTTCGTATGAAGTCTTTATCTAACGTAAATATGCCGAATGAATAAGGTTAAATGAACTGCAAATAATGCAAAAACAAATCATTTAACTCTAATGCTATTCATGAAAACTTTTAGTCACATCACAATCAAAGAACATTTAATTCAAATCAGTGCAGTAGTATTAAAGAGCTCATAGTGTTTTCATAGACCTGTTTATAAATGTACATATAAGAGAGTATTAATAGATACAACTGCTGGCAGCCTTGGAAGCACGATAGTAACCCCCTTTCATTTAGCAACATGTTGCAGTGTCGGAGCACAAAAAAAAAAAAAAAAAAAAGAATTCTTGAAATCACAAACAGCGACGGTTGTTCCGAGTTTGCTTCCTGGCCTTAACCTAAAGTTGGCAAGTAGTGCTTTCACGGGCTGTTTGCAACGAATTCGCATAAATTATGCACAGTCATTATAGACTTGTGAGCTCTAAGTATTGTAGTATTTAATAGCTATTATTTCCTTTTGATTTTTTCCTTCAATAACGATATTAGCGGCAAAATGGTAATGTAAATTTTGTTTTGTTTTATTTTTACTTCATGACACATTTTATCAGATGCAGATGTCAAGAGAAAACACACAAGGGAACGTGAACTTTGCTCCTCATTAGAAATTCTTGGGGCCGGATTTTCTAATTAAGGAGAGAAACCACCAGAATGCAGCGTCATGCTTTCAACGGAAGTGGAACGATGCAACACCATGCACAGTATACGTGCGTGCGTGTGTGTGTTTGTGCGAGTAACTGCCTCACCCTGGTCTTGCAATAGTGTCAGCTAGTCATGCGTGGTCAACTTTCCAGCGATAGCTAACTTTATAATAGTGTATATCTATTTTGCGAGTGTTAAAAGTAATTTGGAAACATCATCTCTTAACTTGAGTGTTGCAAAGCATAAGATTATATATATATATATATATATATATATATATATATATATATATATATATATATATATATATAGATATATATATATATATATATATATATATATATATATATATATATATATATATATATATATATATATATATATATATATATATATATATATATATATATATATATATATATATATATGTATAGTTATACCCCTTACAACAGACTCAGCATTTCGTGTAGAAATGTTTACGTAACTGGCCATTTGCGATCTATCTTCAGGAGAACATGGTAATTCGACCCTGACCCCTCAGACACTGCTCGCTTTTTTTTTTCTCTCAGCAAATCTCTCTCTCTCTCTCGTCACCGCATTCGCCTCGTGCATTCTCTCTCTCTCTCTCTCTCTAATATCGTCCTCCAAAGGAATGGATCATTTAAGGAAATGCAATCTTTCCTACAAAAATAGATTTATTATTCAAACTAACCCAACAAGTAATGAATGAACAAAGAAAAGATTAAAATGCATAATGAATGAATTATCAAGTCAAAATAATCTAACTCTGACTAAAAGTCTTACTATAGCTAAAAGCCTTTAAACTCAAAACTCTCACATACTCCATCTTAGACATTAAACGTCTAGTCTTAAGTCAACCACATGAGAAATACCGACATTGCAAAGGTTTTGCATTGTCTTCTCTAAAACCACACCAATTCCACAGATATCATCATAATGTCACCACAGTGTCACCACCATGTTATCACAGACATCTGTCGAAAGAATTAAGCACAATAGTAATCTCCCAAAAATATACAAGTGCAAAACATAATAATGAAAGTCTAAAATGCATGGTTAATAATGGTAAGCAAAAACACAATAAAATAGAATATTAAAGCGGCATGAATGGTTATATTCAACTTTCCACACAAGTTCATAAATGTCTTGAAACATGGTAAAAATTCACAAGTCCACAGTTCACACCGAAAAAAGAAGAGTCTGAACTTTACCTTATTCTGCCAGTTCTAAGAGATTGGAACACTCAAAACCACGTCTTGACGATCTCGCTCTAGCTTCGCTAATGAACGATCAGACTTATTTTTGGGCAGAATTAGACACAAAATCTATATTTTCTAACGTACGAACTTACGCACTCGCATATCAACTCGGTCATCTGTTTCACATACCCGAGCCAATATTGTGTGTTCATCAGCCAAACAGCTGAAGTAACCAAACTATTTGCTGAATGCAATGATTTTGCGACTGTCGGTGTGACCTAGTACCATCTTACAGCTATCTCTCTTTCATCACATCTTATAGTATGGCAGTTATGAATTGAATATATATGTCCCTTAAATATATATATGTGTGTGTGTGTGTGTGTGTGTATGGCGGGAGAAAAACAACAAGTTGATTTGATAGGGAGTTTCCTGGATTCTGTGTCCTTTCAAAGACAATAGTATTTGAAAGCATCAGTCTAAGTTGAATGACTTTATAATTATCGGCATATATTATTTTTTATATCTTTATAATTTATTGCTACCAAGGAATTTTTTTTATATAAAAATTAATAGTTTGGTCAATTTAGTTTGTTTTTAATCAGGACACCGATGTCGTAAGCTTTATAATACATTTTGTTTCCTTTTGTAGGGGGATGTATTCCTGGCCAGCTGAAGGCTTTATTGACAGGAGGCGTCAATTACAAGCTTCCTTCCCGAAGGACGCGCAAGGAAAATAAGCTACTTCCACCAGCCAATGAGCGGCATCTGCTCACTGGAGAAAAATGGGCACAAACGGTTTTGCCGCACTGCACCTTGCCCCAAATAAGAAAAATGCAGATTCTATACAAACAAGTAAAAAATACACCCAAGTTCCATCGGAACAATCAAGTTTTCTGTACAACGTATAATGCTTAATAAAACTCTCAGGCACGACCCCATGAAATTCTCAGTCGCGGCCCTGAGACTTTCAGCCATGGCCCGATGGTGGCATGCTCCTAGGCTGACCAAATCGAAATTAAATAAGCACCTTTGAGGAGCCTCTCAACGAGCTGCAGTGTCACAATCTTGCTGTAACTGGCTTCCATTGGCATCATTACGCTGAGCCTCTCGATGTGCTGCGGTACAAAACCCTCAGCTACGACCGGGCAGCGCTCAGTTGCTCCCCAGATGCAGTCAAGTGAAGTAACGTCGGCGACGCTTCCGGAATTGGACTCTATTGGTGCCAGATGCATGATCAATGGCTAGCCTTAACCTTCAGTAACATAAAAACTACTAAGGCAAGAGGGCTGCAATTTGGTATGTTTGATGGTTGGAGGGTGGATGATCAACATACCAATTTCCAGCCCTCTAGCTTCAGTGGTTTTTAAGATCTGAGGGCAGACAGAAAAAGTGCGGACGGACAGGCAAAGCCATCTCAACAGTTTTCTTTGACGGAAAAGTAAAAAGTGATATGATATCATTGCATAGCATAAAATTACAAAACGTTCTTCTTTGGATGACTTAGATGGGGTTACAGACTTTTCAGGTTGGGATATCTACTGCGACTAGGTTACCATTCTCTTGCCAAATCTTCGTAAAATACCAACTTCCTCCGCAACATGAACTTCAAGATTGTAATTATATAAACACTCGAAGGTTATGTATGTGTACACACTCAATATAATATATGTATATGTGTGTATATGTATAATATATATATATATATATATATATATATATATATATATATATATATATATATATATATATATATATATTATACCCCAACGCCAAATCAAAGTCCTTCAAAAGAAGGCATCGTGCTTACCCCATATAAAAATGGGAAAAGCACGTTAAAACGAATATATATATATATATATATATATATATATATATATATATATATATATATATATATATATATATATATATATATATATATATATATATATATATATATATATATATATATATATATATATGTGTGTGTGTGTGTGTGTGTGTGTGTGTGTGTGTGTGTGCGCGCATTTGTGTGTGTGTGTACAAATGAATCAGGAAAATATGGAACGTGATGAACATATAAAGACAAAATCCACGAAGGAAAGAGAAACAGTGGAGTGCTGCGAGGCCTTTCGACATGTCGTCCTTTGCTTGTTTCTCTTTCCTTCGTGGATTTTGTGTATATATATATATATACATATATATATATATATATATATATATATATATATATATATATATATATATATATATATATATATATATATATATTTATATATAAGCCATACTGCCTCTTTGTGGTCCCATATAGAAAGCTATTCGTTCACCAGTACAACCTTATTTACTTAACTGAAATTGGCATTAAGAGGAATACCCTCTGTACCAAAATAACAATAATTTCTTTATAGAGACCGATTCGCAGTAGCCTTCTTCATATTTGAAGCTGCTCTGCCTTTCGGAAATATGAATGCAATCTGGGCTCACTAATAATTATTTGATAAAGTGGGTCAAGATTTCAATTAGAATTATATCGTGATCCTTTGTAGATTAGTTACCTTTTCACGGCTGTTTCTTTGCATGTAGAGAACACATGAATACTTATGGATCTGATATTCTCTCTCTCTCTCTCTCTCTGATTCTTCATTTACAAAGCTATCCTTGGCGATCTGGTTTTAAAGTCACCAAAAGCAAAAACGGTTTTATAATAATAATAACAATGATAATAATAATAATAATATCATTCAGAAGATGAACTCTATTCATATGGCATAAGCCCACCAAGGAGGCCATTAACTTGAAATTCAAGCTTCCAAAGACTGTTGTGTTCATTTGAAAGAAATAACAGATGGTAAATAGAAACACAAGAAGCGGAGATCAGTTACTAGAAAGATATATTGTCACTGTTGGTTCTCTCTCTCTCTCTCTCTCTCTCTCTCTCTCAAATAAAACTAAATCATATGATATTTACAAACTATCTTAGACCTTTCTTTCCAACGTCCCCAGAGGGACAGAAGGTTTCGTGAATTCCTTGGCCTGTGGCAGGGAGCGGGAGCCCACCTGCCACAGGGGACACCACAGACTTCGATGCAGGGAGCGAACACAATGTGGTCGTGACTGACGAGATTTTTCTTGCATTTGTAAAACAACTCCCACGTCAATATCGAAATCAAATAAAATCAAGTAAAAAATGCCCCGAAGTTTCTTCGGCGCAATCGAGTTTTCTGTACAGCCGCTACACCGTATAATAAAGGCCACCGAAAATAGATCCATCTTTCGGTAGTCTCTGTATAATGCCGTATGAGCCGCGGACAGGAGACTTTAACCACGGTCCAGTGGTGGCCTACCCTATATCGTTGCCAGAAGCACGATTGTAGCTAACTTTGACCTTAAATAAAAGAAAAACTACTGAGGAGGCTAGAGGGCTGCAATTTGGAATGCTTGATGATTGGAGGGTGGCTGATCAACATACCAATTTGCAACCATCTAGCCTCAGTAGTTTTTAAGATCTGAGGGCGGACAGAAAAAGTGCGGACAGAAAAAAGTGCGGCCAGAATAAAGTGCGGAAGGACAGGCAAAGCCGGCACAATAGTTTTCTTTTACAGAAAACTAATTAAGACTTCTTACGTAAAAATGAAGAATTCAATTATTATTTTTCATGTCTCTCACAACAGAACTAAAATGTTTTTACATAAAAAGCAAAACGATATACATGTATATTAAACTTATTAATTCCGCATTGTTACTGGAATTTATCATTGTAATTTCTATTATATCTGAGGTGTTAACATCTCAAAGGCAATCGCTAATAATTTTATTTCTCAAGTTTTTAGTTCGGCATTTAATATTTTGACTAAAATATGAGTTTAATTCACTTAGAACTAATTAGATAAGCGACTGGAAAGCATTACCACGCATATATGATATTACACCTATTATAATAGTTAGCAAACGTCATTTCCTATAATGATATCTCCAATAATATCAAAGGAAAATGTCGTTAAAAGAACAGAAAAAAATACTAATTACAATATTCCGAGATCCTTGTGGTTATCCTTTTCAAGGAAAATGATCACCTCAGAACGCACAGTACTTTACTAAAGGCCATTAAGATGATAAGGATGACTTTCCTTATATCCTTCTTGCCCTAAAGCCAGGGTAAATGCTCGTTATCTGTAGTAGGTTGTTGTGGTGGCTGAGGTTGGCTACAAAAGTTCACTGTCAATTTTCTTTGAATATTTTGATTATTTTGAATATCTTGGAGGCAGCACAGCTAGCAAGAAGACATTAAAATTGTGAGCCGGCCCTGTGCCAAGCAATCCAAAATATCATCCGCAGTAACAGCAGTTTCGATTACGATCTTAAATTTGCTCCTGAGCGATAATTTGAAACAGGAATTCCAGCTCTCTCTCTCTCTCTCTCTCTCTCTCTCTCTCTCTCTCTCTCTCTCTCTCTCTCTCTCTCTCTCTCTCTCTCTCTCAGATTTTTTTGGGAGGCATATCCAGCGTAGCTAGCAAGAGGGAATTTTCAGTTCTGCTATGGTGTGTAAATCTGCTTCTCACCTTGATCAGTTTCATCCCCTGTGAATGGTAGCACAGAGCTTCATTACTTCGTTAGTTAGGTTCGAGTCATCAATGGCTTTTAAGGACAGAGCTTGAATCCTATTATTCTATCAAATAATGGGACATGAGGGACAGATAGATAAACAGGCAGATATATAAATAAAATGAAAAGTAGACTCCAAAAAAGCTGGTCAGCTACACATAATCCATAGGTAATCTCACGAGAGCTCAGCCAAAGCTGCTTAGTCCGCAACTCAGGAATGTGATGAGGATCGCCTGAAGTCAAGATCTCTCTCTCTCTCTCTCTCTCTCTCTCTCTCTCTCTCTCTCTCTCTCTCTCTCTCTCTCTCTCTCTCTCTCTCTCTCATAAAATCATATTTAGATCTGATGGCCTGTTTCAGTCCTTTTATTAATTTCTCTGAAAGATTTCCCTTGAGAGAGTGGCTGCAGGCAGTGCTTCGGGTATGATGTTCTTCACCAAGGCTACGGAACACCACATTAGACTAACTACCAGGAAACCATATCACTGTTTAGGTCAGCTTAAAAGGAATGGACGTTTCATAAGACAAGCTTGAGTTATCCAGCCCACCCAACCATCGACATACCGATCGATCACGTGAACAAGATTCTCAATACTAGTGAAAGCGAGCGAAGAACAATCATTTTTCGTGCTGTTAAATGTAAATATTTTTCTCGTCTTATCTTTTAGTTAGTAAAACACGGATGTAGTGCACATCTTCACATCACACACGTCATCCACAGAGAAGGAAATCGTTCAAGTAAAAGTTCGCAGTATATATATATATATATAGTTATTGTAAAACCTCTTGATGTGACTTGCTAATAGTGGCATTTGAAATAGAGAATCTGCCGCCTTTGCGAATGTCATCATGAAATCTGTTGCAAAGAAAAGGAAACCAATCAATAAAACCTCGAAGGGAATTTGAACTCCGGCAACGAAGGGAATCACAGAAAACGGAGACTGCCGAGAGAGGAGCAAAACGACCCCTCAGCAACTGAGGAATCGAACAACACTTTCACAGGAAAAACAAAGCCTGCTGTGAAAATTAAGTATCCCTTAGTTTAACCAGACCACTGAGCTGAATAACAGCTCTCCTAGGGCTGGCCCGAAGGATTAGACTTATTTTACGTGGCTAAGAACCAACTGGTTACCTAGCAACGGGACCTACAGATTATTGTGGAATCCGAACCACATTATAACGAGAAATTAATTTCTGTCACCAGAAATAAATTCCTCTAATTCTTTATTGGCGGTCGGAAAAGCTGCTGTGAAACCACTTGGACAGCACATACGTGGGAACTCTCTCTCTCTCTCTCTCTCTCTCTCTCTTTGACATTAACATGGGGCCTCTAGAATTCCTTGACATGCAACCTGTGCGATCGTTTATTTGGTGGTCAGTTTATCAGTAGTTATTTGTCGGTCTCCTCTCCCTTCCACAGGCTTCTCTTGTTTCTGCTCTTCGTATTTGTTTCTCTATTTCCACTTTTCGACTTTAGAAAAGAAAAGTCATGACACCATTCTCTTGCGGACAGCTTCCGTGTGAGGACGACATGGAATTGAATATTAATGCAACGAAATTCATTTCCAGGCCAAAGTCAGGGCTACGACGGGCGAAAAACCAAAAACTAAATAAGAATTCCTCCTCAACATTTTGCTAGGGGGATTGTAAATCATTTTTCAAGATCAAAAGCAAGTGGAAAGTGCTCTCTCTCTCTCTCTCTCTCTCTCTCTCTCTCTCTCTCTCTCTCTCTCTCTCTCTCTCTCTCTCTCTCTCTCTCTCGTGATAATCGTACATGCACAATACCCAGGTGTTTTAGATAAAAATTATTTGCACGAACTCATAATTTAGCGTGAAAGCTGGACATAACTGTCTGTAAACTACCAAAAAACCTTTTTTTTTGTGAGTTGAAATTATAACAATAGGAGTTCTACGCTTTGCTATATAAATTCTTGGTAATTGTCATTGCCCAAATTTTGACATGTATTCTTATGTGTTTATATTAAAAAAAACTGTCTAAATAGAATTTATATATATATATATATATATATATATATATATATATATATATATATATATATATATACTGTATATATTCTGTGTATGTGCGTATGATTTAATCTGATTACATTCAAAAGTAAATTTATTATTACTTACTGTCTATAAGTGACATTTTCACTGACAGAATCCTATCATTAAAATAAAAGCAAAGTGCGCAGTGCCCCCGTCACCGCAGCCACCCCCCCAACCCCCGCCTTTTGTCTCTTAATGAGCATAAAACATGCATCACGAGAACGATCTCCCATCTGCCTGAGTCCCAGGCTGCATTTACTGCTTTTGTTCCAGCTGAGGTGTCAAGAAACTTCTCGTTTTATTGGAAAACTTCTCACGGGACACATTCCGAGGGACGTTTGCTCGAGACACTGAGGACTCGGCCCTGGGCTTTGAACGAGACTTCGGTCTTCGCCTTCCTGGCACCGTCTGTAACTTCGAAAGGTCTCTTATTATTATTATTATTATTATTATTATTATTATTATTATTATTATTATTATTATTATTATTATTATTATTATTATTTCTCAGCCTCTGAGAAAAGGATGTGTATTTGTTTAATAGTAATGATGGAACATACGCACTTAAATTTGTATTAAGGAATATCAGACGCTAATACCTTGAATGTTTATTAGAAAATGAAGGGTAGCATCAGTGACCATAAGTGATTTTCAAAAAGAGACTTAAATTATAATATATATATATATATATATATATATATATATATATATATATATATATATATATATACATACATGCATATATGTATGTATGTATGTATGTATGTATGTATATGTGCGTGTGAGGTGTCGTTGGTATCAGAGCAAAATCAATGACAGAAAAGAAAGTACTACAACCGAAGCCTCTTCTGGGAGACAGATGGTCAGAGGCGGTAGTTTTCACCTTTATCAATGAACGGTGAACCTACAGTACAAGTACTTTGCTCCATATTTCACTTATAACAATAAAATGGAACCTTTAATTTTCAGCCAGTTGTAATGTAGAACATAAATATGAAGAGCTTATTATTATTATTATTATTATTATTATTATTATTATTATTATTATTATTATTATTATTATATATAGAAGATGAACCCTATTCATTTCGAACAAGCCCACAGGGGCCATTGACTTGAAATTTAAGCTTCCAAAGAATATGGTGTTCATGCCAAAGAAGCGACAGAAGGTAAAGAGAAATACAGAAAGAGGAGATCAGTTATTAGAAAAACAGATGAATTGAAAATACAAATAAACAGAAATGTAAGTAAATTCTTAAAATACAAAGAGAATATTATTAGGGTAGTAATGCATTACATCTTCCCTTGTACTCCTGAAGTTCCAACTGCATGACATCCTCTGAAGGGAGGCTGTTCCACAGTCCAACGGTGTGAGGAATAAAAGACCTCTGGAACTGAGAAATTCGACAGCGGATGCTATCGAACGGACGCACATTGAGCTGGTTTGATAGGCAGTGACGACTGTGAAATCGTACTGGGGCAAAGAGTCTTTGCTTTTGACCACGAAGGAAAGGAGTCTTGAGGGAACTTGCAGAGGAAGATGCCTTCACAAATCAGCCAAGATTCCAGGAGAAGGGCAGGGTGGAAGTACACACACATAATACATACATAATATATGTGTGTGTGTGTGTGTGTGCCACCCTCCGAAGCCGCAACAGTTCTTCAAAAGCACTCACGTAAGGGCGCTCGTTTGTTAACCAATATGATGATACCCAAAATCTGTATACTGTATACTAACTCTTTTCCCACCCATTGTCTCTCAATGGGGCAAATGTCCGTATAAACTTACATGACAGGTTAGGTAAGGTAAAGAAACCTTAGAGTAACTTTGCGCACTTTTGGTAGGCTGCCACCAGCTGTGGCGTTTGTAGCACACCAACAGCAAAAAGAAACAAACAATACAAAATAGGAAAAAGTAACAAGTGCACTGGAATGTACGGTAACGCGTTCTAAGGAGATGTGGGTAGGTAATGATTTGCAACGTAGGTTTATACTAATACCACCTTGACGCTGCTTGTGAGTGACAAATGCAACTGACTTTCATACAAATCTAAGACAAAAAAATCTTTATTACCACTAAAGGTACAAGACAGCATTCACTATGTAAAAATATACATAATCTCGACCACTGAATAACCGGCGGACTGAAAAATAACCTTAAAACTTCAATGGCCTCCGACAGAAAATACACATACACAGTACCAGTAAGAAAATAATGAGGTAACACAAAGAAATCGAAGTTTTGCCAAGGTTAGGCTAACACCAAAACCACTTGACCTAATTTCACAGACATGAGATTTGGCCTACCTTAGCCTACAGCACCAGATACCTTTAAAATCCCCAAGTCTCAAAACCCCACATTGGCCACAGAAAATATTTTCTCATACTGACACCTCTGACAAGATTACAGGGTATAATATACTCGGAGAGATGGTTTGTGTCTTACGGCAGCCCTGCTGCACTCTGGCCGTTCTCCCCAGACAAAATATTACGACTCTAGCATTTTCTTTTAAACAAGGGACTGGACTTGATTTCACTCTTAGACTTGATCGGGAACATCAGCCTCGGAACTCGTATTTCACCCCAGAACTTGTTGCTGGAGAGGGAAAAGAAAACTCTCAGTTCTCCTACAGTTGGTATGACTTTTATAACAATGACAAGAGGCGGGAAGGCGATTAATAGCAAAAAAAAAAAAAAAATTACGTTATCAGGTTATAACAGCTTCCCTTTTAATTGTTTCATGCTCCAGGAAACAAACTGGCATTATCTTACCGTATGTTACGGCATAATGTTGCGTTGTGATAAATACCACATAGTCATAAATTGGCCTTGCTTCTGGGGACAAGGAAAGGGCGTCTCGTTATTCCCTCGTGGCTTTGTTTATGTTCGTTCATCTCTCTGTGTGATACAAGAGTATATATATAAAGCATATGTAGGTGTGGCAGTATATATACTCTTGTAACATTTCATCTGCCCAAATTTTACCAGTGAACAGGGGCACAGAAGGAAGTCGTCGAATATATGGTTGCAATGTTCAAATAGTGTTTTGTGGGCCTTTTTATCTTTATATTATACTACTGTATTACAGTAAAAAAAAAAAAAAAAAAAAAAAATATATATATATATATATATATATATATATATATATATATATATATATATATATATATATATATATACTGCATATATATGTGCAAACCTTTTTCATAACATATAAATTCATTAATACATGCTATCAATATAATGCTTTCTCTATAACCTATAAAAAATAGTATATGCTACCTATAAAAAATAGTAGGCAATATGCTATCAGTCCAAATTTTTTTTTTATAAATTATAAAAATAAATGCCCTAATGAGGTTAGGCCAGAACATGGTATTCTAGAAAGGTTTTTCCCATCGTTTTACACTCGCCCCAAGGTGTTCTTCATAACCTATCAAAATATGCGCTATCAATATAAATTTTCTTCATAACCTATATACGCTACCACTGTACATGTTTTCTATTCAGATATTGGAGAGGTAAATAAACAAACAACTGCGAGGATAAAGTAAACAAATCTGAACAACCAAGCCACCACAAGTCACGAGTCAGACGACAACTCACTGCAGTAAAATGAAACTTTGTGGTTTTATATAATTATTTTGATATTATGAAATGTAGTAATCACTAATTAGAATATCACTAATCTGAATATAACAAATCCCTTACCTAGATATATATGGGCGTTCTGGCGTTGTTACTATCCCAGGCGAGACAATTCCCGTTTGCTTCCGTCATCTCTTGTAACAAACTTACGAGACGCAATCCTTCAAATTTCTTCCTCATATGGCAATGGAATTGCGTGAATGCACTGCACGGTAAGATAATCCGAAAAGGAAACGCGTCACAAAGCACTAGGATATCGCTGGAACCAGAACCACACACTAATCGAGATCGGCTATTGGTAAAACCCGACTCTCTGTTTGGAACTGTTACGTACTTACATTATTTCATATATCTGAAAATACTCAGTTAAAATATGTCCAGAAATATAAAATATTGTATGTATACTAGCTGGCATTGTATATCTGTGATACGACTATGACGAGTTCAAAAATCTAAGTGCATAGATATATATTTTCTTTGATGATTTGATATTTTATTTTTAGAGAACGAACGAGCTCTTATCGTAGAAAATGGGTAGTTTTAGTAGGATACGGAAGTAAATTTCTCATTTACTATGATCCAGAATTGGCAAGTCATACAGACATTGTAAGGCAATTTGTCGCTCGATGTCGCTCACAGGGCGATATTGCAGGGCGATATCGAGATACATAGATACATATTTACTCTGATATTATATTTTTTTTGAGAGAGAGAGAGCCAGTTTTTATCGTAGATAATGTGTAATTTAGTAGGAAAGTAAAGTATATTTCTCACTTCCAACTAAAAAGTCATACAGAAATTTTACGTCAATTTTTCGCTCAATGCTGCTCAAATGCCGGTAAATACGGTGAGCAAAATTGTAAAAAAAAAAAAATAAAATAAAAAAAATTTTCTTTAGCGATAATATTTCAGGACACATGTTTATCTAGACATACACCAGTCCAAAACTGTAAAAAAACTAATAATCGATAATTCCTCGAAAATCGGCGGTCAGCGCGTCCCGGAAGCTAAAAGTGTCAGGAATATGAAAATTGGTAAACAATATAAGACGTAAACGAAAAAAGCATAAAATGTATAAAAATGGAAATGTTTTTCCTGAAAATATGATGAATGGAAGTGAAAGACGTTGATCTTCCTTCCTTCAAAGGACTACGGCAGTGCTGAAGAATTTCATGAGAGCAGATTTGAGGCAACTGATTAGGAAACCGCCTGAAGCAAATTCCAGATGACAGCCCTGAAGAAGGGACGTCCGGCGATGTTCGAAAAATATAGGATTTTTCTTGTGTGATGAACTGAAGATAGATCTTAAAGGTGAGGGGGACAACAAACAGGATAAGAAAGAGGACGGGAGATTGATTTCTTGAAAGGAGCAGAAGGAGTGAGAGAGACGATGATTTCTTGAAAGGAGCAGGAGGCG
>JANJGK010006158.1:0-20000 GCA_039081455.1 Macrobrachium rosenbergii
TTCTCCTTTCTCTCCTGTTCCTCCTTTGCAAATTTATCTAGCCTGTCTTGTTCTTCCTTCTTCTCCTTTCTTTCTTGTTCCTCTTCTGTGAGTTTATCTAGCCTATCTTGCTCTTCCTTCTTCTCCTTTCTCTCTTGCTCGTCCTTTGCTAGTTTATCTAGCCTATCTTGCTCTTTCTTCTTCTCCTTTCTCTCTTGTTCTTCATTTGCTAGTTTATTTAGCCTATCTTGTTCTTCCTTCTTCGCCTTTCTTTCCTTCTCCCTCTCCTGCCGTTCTGCCTCTCTTTCCGCATTGGCATCATCTACCTTTTCTTGGACCCCTTCCCTCAGGGCTTGTCCTGAAAGTCCCATGTCCTTTCCAGTTTACATATAGAGCTTGGAGTCTTCCTGTTGTTGGGCTATGGATGTCATAGACATCTTGAAATAATGCCTATATGGGTGTGACCCTTTTGAAAAATCAATATGTCTGAATAAGACTCAAATTTCAGGGTTTCTGAAAATCCCAAGTTTGTTCGTGATGAATTAGACTTAGTTGGTTCTGTAATGAATGAATTTTAATGTCTGAATAAGACTTAGTTTGTTCTTGATGAACGAATGTTAATATGTCTGAATAAGACTTGGTGTGTTCTTGATGAACGAATTTTAATATGTCTGACTAAGACTTGGATGTGTTCTTGATGAACGAATTTTAATGTCTCGAAAGATGTAAATTGCATTAAATTTCACGCACGACTTGGCCGGATGTTGCGTGAATGTTGGGGTTTTGTGGTTCGCCTCATAGGATGTGATTTGTTCACAGGAACAATTTTTATTTTTTTTTATTTTGTCTCGTAGGACGTGGTTTCAGATTCACGCACGGACTTGGCCAGTTATTGCGCGAATCTTAAGGCTTGGTTTGGGGAGCATTCGTTCGTTCCCGATTTCGCCTCATAGGATCTGGATTTTGTTCTCAGGTTTAATTTTGTCCCGGGGGACGTAGAAATTTAGTGTTATTTCGCACGTGGACAAGGCCGGCTAAGGCGCAAATTTGTGCATTTCTTGTGATAAGAAAAGAAGACTTTTCTTCTTAGGGGAGTCCCGATATGGGTTAGGTTCGGGACCTCAGTGAGCGTCGTGACATTCTTAGAATAATAACCCCAACAAAATAACTAAAATAAAATAAACTGAGAAAAAAAAAAAATAAAAGGACGTAGCTTAAACCTAAAAAAAAAAAAAAAAAAAAAAAAAACACGGAGAGAGAGACAACTGGCGCAGAGGAGGGCCGGGGTGGGGGGGGGGGGGCTGTAATGTTTACGTAAGGATACAAATTGGTGGGTTAGAAAGCCAGCCGTTTTTGGAAGTACACTTCTATTTATTTTTATAGAAGTAGTAAGTTCCTCATCAAGAGACAGATAAGTTGAAATTATTATTTGCAAGTTACACTGATAAAGTTGCTGTTTTGCCAGTCCTAATAAGAGCCTTTTCCTCCAATCCTAATATAAGCACAAAACGTAATTCTATTATGCACGGGAGCTGTTTGCCTAAGTCATGTGCGTATGTATTTGCCTTTCTATTTTTAGCCTTCCCTACACGTGCCCTGGATAGTAACCACTTGGGTTTCACAGCTGACAGCTCAAGGTCGCCTGGCCAAGGGTCGATGACCAGCGTGGGAATTTTCCTGAGACTGACCCCACTTATACAAACAGAGTAATCCACTTATGGTTTGTTAAGAAGATAAAGTTTTTCTCTTAGGTTTACCCAAAATTTCCCAGGGAATGGCGTGAAGGCCATGCGGTTACGGTGGACTTTTTAAGCAAAACAAAAGATAACTGCAAATAAACAAAGAGAGCGAGAAAAAAAGGTCCCTTACGCTTATGAATGAAATAGCGGGAACGCTTTAAGATGAAACAGAGTTTATTCCGTGCGGTGCTGTGCTGAGGAATGTGTACAAATAAAATATAAAGCAAACACATTTTACACTTTCTGAGGTTTTACTCTACAGTGCTTGCCTAACGGATTCCTAACCTCTACGAGAGAGAGAGAGAGAGAGAGAGAGAGAGAGATTAAACTCCCTGAATACCAGCGATAGGGAGATTTGCTGACTGACCCATGTGGGATCTAAAACATGCGCCTAGCTATTCCAAGATGACAAATTGTCCGGATAACACCAGGAGGAAATACATGCACTATTTCCTTTTTTATTTTCAATGCTTCTCAATTCCCTAGCTAGCCTATGTGAAAACATGCAAGCCCTCATGCAGGGGCTATCAAACCTTTTGTAACGGATACTAACTCTCTCTTCTCGATGTGGGTTGCATGCATTTGCCTAACATTTCCCTATTTCTATTTTCAGTAGCAATTTCGCATCCTAACCTACCATAAAATAAAAATGCTCACTGTGTGGAAACTTCTTGACTGTGCTCATGCGGAATGTACTCAAAAGGTTCGTTTCTTTGTCTCGCACCCAGCCTAGCTTCGCTTGTTGCTGATACAGCGAGTTGCAAAGGGACAAGGATCTATGGCAAGATCGCTATTTTTACGATTTTTCCTGGGGAAATGCTTACCATGAGCCAGTTATAGACTCTAAATGGATTATTTCATTACTTACCTCTATTTTTGTATAAAATCTGACTGCTGTTGATTCAGGAAATCGTAAAAAAACAAGGGAAGAGGGGAATTTACATGAGCTGAGGGCTCTACTCACGAGGTATTTGTAAGTAAACACGTTAGGGTAAGTTTAAAATTACATCTATTTACATGAAATGAAATATCAGAAGATGCAATGGACTAATGAGGCATGCAAGGCCTGAGAGGTTAATTATAACGGGGAAAACTTGAAAGTATATCCGTCGGTGTGACAATGCTGACACATGGCACAGTCAAGAGTGGTTTCCACTGCTAACAACCCTGTGTAAGGAGGGAGGTTCACAAATTAAAAGCCAGTAAGGACGCAGTAAAATATACATGGGAAAAGGCGAGCACAGAGGGTGCCAAAAAGCCTTGAACACAATTTTACGTAATTATTTAAACAGTCATTTACGTAACACTGACCTAACAAGGCAGGGTTGATATGGAAATACTGGCACTTAGAAGTGGAAATAAGAAGTTAGTGCGAGAATTAAACAGTGTGACTGACATGGAAGAACTTTTGCAACAGATCACTTTACCTTGTACAAGAGGTGGCTTCAGCGAGGGAAAATGCCAGCAAAAGGGATAGGAGCTTCACTGGTAAGAAGACTAGAGGTCCCTACAAGATAGGACCATGTGGTGGGGTCTGGCTCTCTGAAGATGTCTCGCCTGCATCCAGCAACGCATCTCTCCCTCACTCCTTGGGTGAGACCCTCTTTATGACCTCGGTTCAGGGGTTGGTTTCATCTATGACTCGGTCTCAGGTGTGCCCACCAGCTGTCCTCTCTTAATCCAGGCTTAGGATTCTGAAAGCAAAGTTTCCCACAGTCATATGTTCAAGAAGAGAAAGTTGAAAGGGATATAAAGTGATTGAAAGAGTAAGGGGGGGACCTGTATTCCTTTCGCCCTTCTTTGTCAGACAGTGCCCAAAATAACTGCAGTATTTTCAAGCTTTCAGTGAAGTATTTGATGGCTGGGATTCTTGGGAAATTATATATATATATATATATATATATATATATATATATATATATATATATATATATATATATATATATATATATATATATATATATATATATATATATATATATATAAATATATAAATATATAAATATATATATATATATATATATATATATATATATATATATATATATATATATATATATATATATAAATATATAAAAATATATAAATATATAAATATATAAATATATAAATATATATATATATATATATATATATATATATATATATATATATATATATATATATATATATATATATATATATATATTCATGTTGCCACAGGTTAATAGAATAATATAATATATTAACAAAATTAATATAACGCTTATTTGGTTTAATAATGTTCAATACAAAAGATATTTCGGCTTTGCACCCTTGGGATGTTAGATTCAGCTGATAACAATCTTGCGGTTTCAGCACCATTTTTATTGTTTTGATAGTACAATTGATTTGCTTTTACTCTCTGTTCCTTTGTTAATCTCATGGTTGTATAAAATATCTGAAAAAATTAAGATTTAGCAAATTAATTAAAGATAATAATAAAGAAATTATACATTATAAGATATAAAATTAAAAAGGGCGTTACTTATGCCGCATTATTAAACCGAATAAGCATTATATTAATTTTGTTAATATATTATATTAATCTATTAACCTGTGGCAATACATTCATGTTCGAAAAAATAAAGGATATTCAAAAAGGCTTTAATTTTGTTCCACTTAAACAAAGGGCGTTACTTATATATATATATATATATATATATATATATATATATATATATATATATATATATATATATATATATATATATATATATATATATATATATATATATGTGTGTGTGTGTGTGTGTGTGTATATACAGTATATATATAAATACACACACACACACACACACACACACACACATATATATATATATATATATATATATATATATATATATATATATATATATATATATATATGTGTGTGGTTTGTGTGTGTGTGTGTTTGCGTGTCTGTGTAAAAGTGTCTCTATGTGTCTACTGAAACGACTAGGTTCATTTCTGGCAAAATGAACTGTGCCTGTTTACCAGAATGTAACAAATGTACTTTGTAATCAGTCGACTGTGTTGAGTTGAAATTAAAGCAGAAAAGAACAGTGAGCTAGCAACCTCATCCCAACTCTTTCTGAGAACAGGAAGGTAAAACCCTCTGAAATAATTCGTAGCGTGTATATGCGTGAGGTGAGGAGGGTATGTGGATGGATACAAGCTTTGCTTGATCAACCAAAATCCCATTATATACCTACAGTAATGAACTAATTGGCATTATATCCCAATAATCTTACAGCTATCCCTATCACCATTAATTTCATATAGGCCTAATTGAACGATTATTCTCCTCATCCGTTCATCTCGAACCGTTCCCTTGTTCAGTATTTTAAACCCTGATCAGGTATTTTGTCACACTTTCACCATTGTACCACATCGTCTCACATGCTCTCTTTTCAGTTTCTGTTGTCTTTCGTTTTTTGAACCACTTAGCTGACCCACATATAAGTCACTTCCGCAAGCTTTCTCAAAGTTACTTTAATCCTTTCCACTCTTGTATTATTCAGTACTGCCTCTCTTCTATCTTCCACATTCAACATATCTTTAAACTGCTAAACTCGATTGACCCAGGATTGTTATCACTTTGCACAGCAACACTCCATTTCTTTCTCATTTACATCCCTGTAGAACAACTTCGAATCCTTCAGAAGCTCTTATCTTCTCCCATCTGTTTTCTTTTTATCTTAATTTACTTGCTTCTTGACTACTCAGTGTATCCTGCTTTCCAGCTGCACATGATCCTCTCTTTTTCAGGCAACTGCACCTCCATAATTTTTTTTTTTTCTTCGCGAAACGTCCATTTCCTCTTCCCTGCACCTCATGTATTTATTTCCTTTTCCTAGCTTCCCATAATCACAAGCACTTCCCGTATGCTCACTTGCCTTAATTATATTTGTAGTAACATTTTCAACCCATCATCGCACTGCTCCAACTAAAATTTACATGGATTTTAACTACCACTTCTACTAATAATGACACCCTCTTATCAACAATATTTGCTATTCCTTTTTCTCTCTATATTATCCAGCAGATTCTTTCCCTCTATTTTCTCTCTCCAAAGTACTTCCAGTACTTGTCTTTGTATCTATGCCCCCCCCCACTTCATTTCTCCATTAACAGAAAAATCCATTAGATTTATCAAATCAGCATTAACTGTAAGTGTGACATGGTTGGTTGCATAGTACCTCAAGATTATCTTAGAGTCAGTACTAGTCGATCTACTTGCCCATTTCCAAATACTTTAGGTGATCAATACCTCTCATACATCTTTCTCTGCCATCAACCTGTATTGATCTCTTTCTTATAAGAGACAAATACAGTAATATAGACTCCTTTCCTCATGGTTGTAGCAGGCTTGTTGATCCTCATAATATTCATCCTGTAAACCATTCATTTCCAAATTATTGTGTATGCTCAGCTACACGGAAAGCGAAGAAGACGAGAGGATAAGTAAAGTAAGACTAGATGTACAAAGAAAATAATAGTGGTAATATTAAAGAGGAGGTTTTCATTGTATCCATACAAGTCGATTTGGAAGGCCTAATTGCCTTCCCTTCTCCGAAACTCAGCTTTTCTTCTTCTCTGGAAAAAGTAATCCCTACGACAAAGGCATTAAATATTTTCTTTCGTATTACGGGACACCAGCAAGGTTTATTGTAAGATATATCTCATATGGTTTCTCGCTAGAAAGAACCTCTGTTATACCGCTATGGTAATTAAAAGGAGAGAGAGAGAGAGAGAGAGAGAGAGAGAGAGAGAGAGAGAGAGAGAGAGAGAGAGAGAGAGAGAGAGAGAGAGAGAGGGGGGGAGAGAGAGAGAGAAATCACTAAGTAAAGAACATCGAATGTTTCATGCAATTCGCAGATTGGACTTTGCGTTTTGCTGATCGTGCTCATCAACATTACATTACAATTTAAGTAAATCATAGAATTCACTGGCGTTTGGCGTTACAAAAAAAGGATAATTCATTCCTGTACATATTTAAAAGTGAATTTGACCGTTTTCATCTCATTCTTTATAAAAATTCACCACTTATTAACACCCTATAATTGAGAAAATAAGAAGCGAAATGAAGTGGAATTAGGAAAAATGAACAAGCTGGTTATATGTTCTAAGTAATTTGGACAAATATTTCCAGGGAAGAACAGATGTGCTAGAGAATTAGGTGACTGCTAAAAGAATAGTCATTGGGGAAGTTTATCTCAAAAAATGCAGAGGAAGGATGTCGTGAATATGAGAATGAGAAATTGCCATGAGCTGCTTGGTTATTTTATAAAGTTATCATTCAGCAGCATGGGACTGTAAACGAATTCCTGGATTGTGAGTACTAGATATCTCTTAAGACGAAATCTCCAGCAGAGCACATGAAATGAAATGAGCAATTATCTCTTTTAAAATAAAGGTAAAATAGGATAGTATGGTAATTACATAGGCATAAGGATTACTCTTAGAATTCGAGACCCAAATTGTTTTTTATGAAACATGCATGAGAAATTTGAAAGCCAAAGAAGGATAGGCTATCGACTTCGGCGAAGCTTAGGACTCATTTATCAGGCATATGATTTGTGGTACTTGAGATTTGAAAGGACAGATGCCGTTGTCTTAGTGTGAAAGGAAAGCTTCTGCCATAATATGTAAAAGGTAAAGGACTTCTGTTTAGTTAAGCACAAGCGTGCTGGATGTCGCCATGGGTATTTGATAATTGTAATGGGAAAGAACCGTAGATGAAGTGCAGGTTCGTGATGTAAAGAATAGGATAGTGAATATAGAATGGGAAATGACTGAAATATATGATAGGTTGTGATAACATAGAGAAATTGCATGCGCTGATGAAAGGGGGAAGACCACTGATTGTAAATGTTAGCAATGTAAAGTTCAAGTGGGTCAATATAAGTCGGGAACATGCAGTGATGTTGATATAGCTGGTGGCAGAATAACAAATTTGCCGATATTGCCATTTGGGTGAAAAGTTGTAAGTTATTGTAAAATGGAAGACGAGGGGATTCAAGAAGAGGCGAAACAGGCAAGTTAGGAGAAACTTTTCTGAAGCTGCTGAATAATATGTCACTTTTTTATTGTGACAGTTATTGTTAAAGATGGGTAGCAGTTGTGAATATGAGTAAAAATAGAAAGAAAGAAAGAAAAGATGGGGCATTCTTTTGAAATAAATCATCTGCACAGGACGTGTGCTAAGACGATGGAAAAGGGAGAACCGTAAGGTTGAAACAAGTACTTTCCTAAATGTCTGCTTAGATGATAGTGAATCAGAATGCACTGACATGGTTTAGCAAGTTGAGATGACTGGAGAAGATAAGTTAATCAAGAGGATGTTCATTTTTGAAATGTTTGTTAGATGTCACAGATTACTGGGTTTACAGCCTAATGGATGAATTAAGAAAGCAAAGAATTCAATATGCAAAAAGTGCAAAAATGAAAGATTCCGAAATTAGTGGTGTATCCTAACGTAAAGGACGTTCGAATTGAAGCTGGTTGGTGTTTTGACAGACAGGTGTTTTGAACTGGTCGTGGTACAGGACTCGCCCTCAATTCGGTAATTGGGAAAGAAGTGTAGTTGTGGTTATTATCTCGCCTTTTTCAGCCATGAGACTTCAAGAGAAGGCATCTTATCAGTGAAAAAATCATTAACGATAGAAATTTACGTAAACTCACAAAAGTAAAAGGAAAATAATTTTTTTTTCAAGAAATTTACCAGGAAATTTATTTTATGCCAGACCTCTTAAGGAATTACTATATTTAGGCATTATTTTTATCTTTGAGTTGCTACTTTAAGGTAGATTTAAAAATTCCTATATTAGGAAAAAAAAACTTATGCTGAAAACGCTTGAGATGTTTTTGCTCTTTGGATTCTGAGTCATTTCATAGAATTGGTATTTCCATTGATTTTAGCCCTATCATGATAAGATGTTTTGGAGGAACTAGAAATGCTTGGCGTACAGTAGGTTTGCGCTTTGCTGGGTTTCCTCTATGTAAGAAATATTCCATTGGAATCCCTTCGTCTGTAGAAATAACCGTTGTTCGATAACTACCTCATTTTCACCGTCAGTGGCATTGCAGTAGATGAGAAAAAGTTTGCCTTATGATTCGTGTAGTCTGGGAAGCAATCATTTCTCTTGTTTTCGTATCTTCTCTAACAACAGATGTAAACCAGATAACTTCAAGCTACTTCGAGAGGATTACACCAAGACAGAAAATGTCTGAGCATAGTAAATTTCGGCTTTGCAATCAGGAAAGACGTTATCGTCTCCGATATCTCTGTCTTTGTCTTCCCACACAGGTGCTGCAGGGAAATGTGTGCGACTGTTCTTGCAAACTGAGTAGTCAATACACGTCAACAATACGATCTGCTTGTTTCTTCCGATTCACGATGACCAAGAAGTTCTAAAGGAACGGAAACAAATCGCGTCATTCTGAACGTAAATGCGAATATTATTTGGTATCAGAGTGGAGTTTAAAACTTTGCTCCCCAGACTGCTAAAGAAAAAAATAAAATAAAATAAAATGAAAAGCTGTCGTTTAGACATTAATATTATATGCTGACGAAGCTGGTATTTTGCCAGAGATAAGAGAAAAACATTTCCTATTTAACGAAAAGTTAAGAATATGATAAAGGATATGAAATGATCTCATACAGTTCATGGCTTCAAGCTGTACTGATTATGCTCTCATCAGCCTCAACATGATAAGTCAAGTATACCTTAGTTTAACCAGACCACTGAGCTGATTAACAGCTCCCCTAGGGCTGGCCCGAAGGATTAGATTTATTTTACGTGGCTAAGGACCAATTGGCTACCTAGCAACGGGACCTACAGCTTATTGTGGAATCCGAACCACATTATAACGAGAAATGAATTTCTATCACCAGAAATAAATTTCTCTAATTCTTCACTGGCCAGTCGGAGAATCGAACACGGGCCCAGCAGAGTGCTAGCCGAGAACGATGCCAACCGGTCCACTGAGGAACTCTCAGCAGGATAGAATTGAGGAGTACTTATGTGAGCCATAACCTGAATACATGATGTCTAGGCCATGCGTTGGGAAAACCACCTGGCACCTATTCATGTCTTTTTTACCTAGCAGTGTGTGTGGGATTTCTTCTTGACTTTAAGATACACGTAGGTACTATTTTGCACATGTATATCCGTTAGTAAAAATGCATTTGTACATCCGTCCTCAGCAACTGAAGTGGTGAGGGGAGCACAGGTGTAAATAAATTTTCTGAAAATTATGCTTGGTAGCTGCACTGTCCTTAATCATTCATGTTCAACTTTGAATCTGTATGGAGACCTACAGTTAATTCCTTCTTTCGTTGCCAAATTGTAATAAACGGACGGGTTTCTTTGACTCGTCAATTTTGTCTCTGTTGATGGCTGAGAGATAACTTTCCTATGAAGAAGAAACTCGTTGGGTCGTCACCTTTACCTATAAAGCCTGAGAAATCACAGAATAGTCTCCGATATCCATTGACGAAATTCTTGACACCAAAGAGAGTTTAAAGTGTACACTTATATTTTACGGAAGTCAAAATACTTCACATTATATCCATAATTATTTATTTATATTTGGGATTACATGTTAAATTATCAGTTCATTAGATGCCTATCATTTCTTTGCTTTTTTTGAATTAGTTTGTAAATGTTCCCAGCAGAATGATACCTAAGAATAACTGTCAATTTTCCCAAAACAATTTCCTTTACCAAGAACAAACCACGTTTGATAACACCGATTTATTGCAGTTGTTTTAATCATAGTCATGAATCAGTATACAAAAAAGGATGAACCAATTCTTCATTATTTTTATAAGTAAAGTACCAGCTTTTATCTCTGTTATTCCTAGTTGATGCTAATGTTTCTGCAAGCACGTTTGACAGGGTCTGGAAAATATTACTAATATTTATTAAACTTTTTGCCCTATATTCATACCATCCAAGGGAAATTTTCGTCAGACATTCCGTTCCGGAGAGCAATGGCTCGAAAATGAAAAAAATTCCTCAGGGGATTTTGATGACAGCATAATAAATGGATGGAATTAAGTAATAAGCCAGCTCGTAACATAAACCATATATCTCAGCAGCATCATTATTCAAAGAGCAATGGTAGCCGGCTTGCTTATCGCTAGATGAAAAAAATATGGTGTCATCACAAATATAGGTCAATAAAACTTTTCAGAGAGCAGCCCAAAGCAAGTTCTTTATCTTGTAAGTCTAACAAAATTTTTTTTAACTAATAAGTCGGACTGGAGCCATGTCTTTAGTTAATTAAGGAAGAGCATTAACTCAAAAGAGAATTTTGTGAGCAACATGATATCGATACTGAGGACTTATTTTCTGAAAGTGAAGATAATATCTTCAATATATGTATTGCTACATCTTCCCAAGCATCCAAGCCACCAAACTCTTAATTTAAAGCTGAAAATTAAAAAAAGTGCATTTTAGCACTGCCTGACAAGGAAGGGTGAAAGGAATATTGGCCCCTCCCTCAATCCATTAATTGCCCTCGGTATATCTCCCACTTTTTCTCTCGAACATGTGACTTTGTTTCAGACACGAGGATGTGAGGAGATTAAGTATGGCCGGAGGCAGAACAGAACCAGCGATGCAGATTAAGAGAAAGGTGTGGCCTGTAATGAACACCTGGCACTGAGTCATAAATGACGAGTGCGCATAGGGATACGACACCAATATCACCTACCTGTGGATGGTCTCCTAACCCCTGACCGAAGTCATATAAGGGCCTCACCGAAGGAACAAGAGTGAGAGACAGCTGGATGCGAGTGAGACACATCTCCCCCTTCCATTCCCACCTCCTTCAGAGAGCCATACCCTGCCACGTGGCCCTATCTTGTAGAGACCCTTAGCATTCTTACCAGGGAAGCCCTTAGCCCTCATTCGCCGCCATTATCCTTGTTGAAACCACCTCTTCTAGAAAGTAAAGTGATCTGTTGCAAAGGTTCTTCCAGTCAGTCACACTGTTTTAATTCTTGTACTAAACTTCCCATTTCCATTTCTGAGTGCCAGTATTTCCATATCAACCTTGCCTTGTTAGGGCAGTGTTATGTAAATGACTGTTTGAATAATTACATAAAATCATGTGTTCACGGCTTCTTTGGCACCCTCTTTGCTCGCCTTGGCCTATGCATATTGTACTGTGTCCTTACTGACTTTTAATTCGTAAATTTCTTCGTTTATAGAGGGTTTGTTAGCCGTGGAAATCTCTCTTGACTGTGCCTTGTATTAGCATTGTCACACCGACGGATAAACCTTCAAGTGTTCGCAGTTATAATTAACCTCTCAGGCCTTGCATGCCTGATTAGTCCAAATCATCTTCTGATATTTCATTTCATGTAAATACACGTAATCTTAAACTTATACTAACGCGTTTACTTACAACTACCTTGTGAGTAGAACCAGAAGCTCAATTGAATTCCCCCTTTTGCCTTGTTTTTTTACGATTACCTGAATCAAGAGCAGTCAGATTTATACAAATAGCGAGGTAAGTAACGAAATCATTCATTTAGAGTCTATAACTGGCTCATGATACGTATTTCCCCAGGTTAAATCGTAAAAATGGCGACCAAGCCCTAGATCTTGCAAGATAAGTTGCAGATCTGAAAGTTCCCCCGTCTTCCTTTTTTTTTTTTTTTTTTTTTTTGCAAAAGGATGAGCAAACTTATTCAAGTGTCAAGTAATACAAATACCAGCTCAAAAATCTATCTCTTAAGGAGAGTGAGAAAGGTAGTTGTAGGACCAAGTGAAAACGAGCCGTTCAGAGAACACCAGAAAAAAAAAAAAAAACATGAAATGGTGGACTAAAGTGGTATGACCATTGATTGTCCTGGGTGTCAGTGAGGTATTTGCGACTTAAAATACTTTGGAGTCGCCTGACTGATATCAGTCAGCTACAGATATTGCAGTGAATTTTGAATTGTCGAGCTTTTTTATTTTGTTATTACTATCCTTTCTCTGCTCTTAACCCTAGGCCATATTTTCCATTTTTCAACGTTCCTAGGCTCAGAATTCTTTGTGACGCGTGTTGGTACCTGTTTTGTAGGGTTGGGGATCAGATAGTGTTGTTCCACAGAATAAGCTGTACTCTGATCTTTGGTCTGTCTCAGTTGTCCGACATTTTACCTTATTATTATTATTTTTTGATAATAAAGAGAAAAGACTCATTATTAAGGAAAAGTACACAGTTCATGACACTGCCATATCATGAAATAACCACCACTCAATTTCCCCCCCGCTTCATACTGTATAATGACATCGTTCTTCATTCCTGCGTCCCTCTCTATCATATTACTCTTTGCCGCAATCTTTATTCTTTGTCCTTCCCGTGTGACAAGGAAACGCGCTTTACAGTGAGCCGGAGGAGGGACCATGAGCCACTGGACATAATTATATAATGAAATATGAACGCAAGGGGTGGGAGGTAAGAAGCAATTCTTTGCATATTCATGAGGCGATGATAGCTTTTAATTAAATCGTCATTCCTACTTACACTCATAGAGGAAGCTTCGACAGGAAGGGTTTCTGCAGTAACTAAGTCGCTCTTCACTGCAAGAATCCTCATAGGGTAACTGTTCAATGAATTTAGACAAAACCTATTAAAGAGCTTCTAAGTATGATTCTCTCTCTCTCTCGACTTGATTTTATACTGAAAACCTCAGATAGATATGCAGTTGTACAGGTAATTACTGATAAGGATTTTATATTTCAAAAAGACACCTGTTTTTTTCCCTGAAGATGAATGACATACACAAATCTTTGATGTGATTTTTTTTTTCAGAGGCGACATTTGAGGGAAAAATTTGATTTCCCAAATTGCATTTAACCCTCTATTTGCTAAGGCTGACTGTAATTTTTTGGGTAGTCAGATATATCGTAAATATAACTTAGACAAAAATCTTTAATATATCCTGCGTAAGCGAAAGTGAGAGAAAGGATATAAAATTTGCAGCAAACAACTCCGTTTTTTCTCTTGATTTTGTAATTAGATCAACCAATAATTCTTTTGAGCAAGTCTAAAACGTTCCTTCTCCCTTGACTTGTAACTGCCCTTTATATCAGCATCATATAAACACATACTGTACATGTTATATATATATATATATATATATATATATATATATATATATATATATATATATATATATATATATATATATATATATATATGTATATATATATATATATATATATATATATATATATATATATATATATATATATATATATATATATATATGTTTACTAAAAACATATATAATTTTATCGTAACATTCGGATCGACAAAGCGAATGGATATCTGACATATGTTTTTAGGGACATACAGTACGGAATACACAGATGCAGGATTTGCTAAATTTATGACGCAGGAGTCAGGTTAAAACGTCCATAGCAAGGTCTATAGAATACAAGGTCTCTCCGCGCGCAGCTTAAGTCGGATTAAAACCCGAGCTGCCATATGTCTCTATAAATTAGTGACGTCACGCAGTACGCTACTCCAGGGTAGGCACTTTTTTGGGCACTAGATGTACATTAGAATTCTCTGTTATCTGCGTTAAATGGGTGGTTGGGAGTTGGGGGGGAGGGGGTAAATAAGAATACAAGACATGGTTAATAATAGATTTGTAAAGATTCAGTTGCTTGTTTATTATTGGATTATACAATATATACAATTTTTGACTATCGGATTACCTATTTACAAGAAATTATACAAGACCTGTCCTATGATGATATACTAAGAATGGTAAATTATATACATATATATATATATATATATATATATATATATATATATATATATATATATATATATATATATATATATATATATATATATATGACTTTTTTATCACACCGTGATTTATATACGATCATGAAGCTACAAATATCGCTTAATAT
The DNA here is from genome assembly GCA_039081455.1 of Macrobrachium rosenbergii. Taxonomy (NCBI): domain Eukaryota; kingdom Metazoa; phylum Arthropoda; class Malacostraca; order Decapoda; family Palaemonidae; genus Macrobrachium; species Macrobrachium rosenbergii. The sequence goes on from JANJGK010006158.1 coordinate 14,657, forward strand.
CAAATCCACGCTACCTCGGGAATATCCCCGTTGGGGAATTATCACCGAAGGGGAATTTTTAAGTGATAAATGGACGGGCACTGCCGAGTCTCGATCCCACGACACACAGACGCGCATCCAGCGAATCCAGTCGACGCTAACCACTGAGCTATCACGGGAGGTATAAGTTAACGCCGAGTCTGGTATACTATATTTACCCGTCGAGAGTGGGGAAATTGTACTTAGCCTCGGCATTAACCCACCTCGACCATGATAGCTCATTGGTACGTTTGGAACACGCAGCTCTTTTTATGACATTTTTTTTATCACATTGGTACTAAGTTCGGGTATTGTGGAAATTTCTTTGCAATGAAACCGCCTAAATATTCTAATCCCTCTTCTTCCTCTATTGCAGTTTCTAAGTCGAAGTTGTCCTTAGAATTTCCTGAAATGTTCTTATCCTCATTACCTTCATCAAGATCCGAGTCAGGCAAACAAAACATCATTGCAGAAAGGGCTAGTTCACTTTGCAGCCACTGTTCATCAGAAGTTGATGATTTCTGCTCATTCAAGCAAGAAAAGAAGCTGCTGACATGTTGTCTCCGTTAACACTTTCTTCTATGTTGTGCTTCGAACCCATGAGAGAAGTGTCTCTCTCTCTCTCTCTCTCTCTCTCTCTCTCTCTCTCTCTCTCTCTCTCTCTCTCTCTCTCTCTCTCTCTCTCTATGTGTGTGCCCATTAAGTGACATCTTATTCTGTGCTTTACTGCAACAGGTGATGGATGCTGGTAACATGCTCCCATTTGTCGAAAGCAACCGAAGAAGTGTTCCAGTCCATCTTGGTTTAATCTTTACGTCAAGATGTATGATACCAAACTTTTCTGCCATTTTGTTTAGTTTAGGTAATGATATCGAGGATATCATGATTCCTTTTTGAAACGGGTAAACCCTTTTGCTACCAGTCACTGTCAAATGTTTTGCAGTGTTAACCATTTTGTCTAGTACTGCATTTTGTTCCTCTAAATTTAACCCATAAGCATTGCGTGCCCACTTTTTGTCAGTTGGCACTCGAGAATTGAAGAGGTCAAACCATCTGTCTACTAGTGAGATGAACTGTATAGTTTTCTCCGAGTGTTTCTCCGAAAGCAGTCCTTGTTTACCAAAATATTCCAGGGATTTAGCAGTCGTTTCTGAGAGAAGTTGAACCGCTAATTTTACACTCATTCTTTGGACTCCTCGAACATTCACTTGTTTTTCTGAAAGCTTATGAGTTGTCCGCAGATCACTGACACTTCTTTCCAAAAGTTCTCTCACAGGACCACCGTTTACATACACGTTTTCATCTAATGTAAAACCATGATCTAAAAAATTATTACGAATAAGTTTGACAAGATGCGGAGCATCAGCAAAAACATAAATTTCACGTTCACTGTCTGCTGGGTTTTTAAATGATGTTTTCATTGCATGAACATCTAAGGTTTTCCAAAGCCTCATATCCGTAGGGCTCATGTCATTAACCATGGCAACTACGGGGTAACCAGCTGATTCTGCTTTCAATATCAAACTGTAAAGAAGCGATTTCGTCATGTCACAGTCAAAGTCATAGAGGACAAGTTGTTTCCACGATTGTTCTTGTTGTGAGCTAATGGAGAAAGTAGCGCGTGACGTCACGAAAACGGCCTGCGCAGAGCGCGGTCAGTTTTGGAACGAAGATGGGTTGACCTTGTATTCTATAGACCTTGGTCCATAGTGTTTCATTTACAAATTCTTACAGAAAGATAAAAACGTTTTTCATTCCCATAAGAACAGGGAACTTTCTATGAGTGAGTTTTTTTTTTAACAATGCCATATAATGTAAACCTGATATTTATAAAAAAAAATTACTGTAAACCTTAACGATAAATGTTGCTTTTTAAGAATTCAGGAAAAGTAGAAAATTGCATAGTTCGTAATAATTTGTAAATAGAGGCTGTATTTGCTTGATTCCTTGTGTTGCATGTTGCAGGAGATATGTGGGTCACATGGTACAGAACTGGGTCACCGTATTCAACAATGTCGCTATGTTGTTAGAACAGAACTACTAACAATTGCTTTTTTTGTACACATGAATGACTTTAACCATCGTATAGACTGGAGAAACTCATCATAGGTTTTGTAATAACATTGTAAAAGTAAATACTGTTGAATTTGCTTCCATAAAGAATTTTAATAATCAGCTTACGAAGTCTAGTTCTAGTCTTTTTTAAAGTGGGCAGTTTATATAATTGTGGGACTTACAATGTCACCTTTTAGTGACTGCTCGTTTCATTACGGCGTTCTGAATGACCAACGTTGGTAAAGTATTCTTCCTTATTATACGATAAAGACAATAATTTTGTCTAACTGCTGATTATAAACAGTGTGTTCTGCTTGTTTATGGCTTTAATCTTTGTTTTATGAAGTTTAATTTTTTATTTGTTTGTTTCTACTTCATTTTTTTATTCTGTATCCTGAAGATGAGTACGTAATACGCAAAAGACGCTTGATACATGGTCTTTAGTTTTAATCTTGCCAGTAGATTTCTACATATACATTTGTCACGTGCAGCTTTTAGCTTCTTAGTGTGTGTATAATTATATATATATATATATATATATATATATATATATATATATATATATATATATATATATATATATATATATATATATATATATATATATATATATATATATATATATATATATGAAATTTTTATCACACCGTGATTTATATACAATCATGAAGCTACAAATGTCGCTTAATATCGAAATCCACGCTACCTCGGTATATCTCCGTTGGAGAATTGTCGCCGAAGGGGAATTTATATAAGTGATAAATGAATTGGAATCGTGGGGACACGAACCCGCGACGAAATCCTATTCAGCGACTCCAGTTGACGTAAACCATTGAGCCATCAAGAGAGGTATAAGTCTTTTGCCGAGATGTCGTACTGCTTTTACCCGTCGTGAGCAGGGAAAGTGTACTAGCCTCGACAATGACCCACCTCCGCCATGACAGTTCATTGGTACGTTTGGAACACGCAGCTCTTGTTATGAAATTTTTATCACACCGTGATTTATATACAATCATGAAGCTACAAATGTCGCTTAATATCGAAATCCACGCTACCTCGGTATATCTCCGTTGGAGAATTGTCGCCGAAGGGGAATTTATATAAGTGATAAATGAATTGGAATCGTGGGGACACGAACCCGCGACGAAAGCCTATTCAGCGACTCCAGTTGACGTAAACCATTGAGCCATCAAGAGAGGTATAAGTCTTTTGCCGAGATGTCGTACTGCTTTTACCCGTCGTGAGCGGGGAAAGTGTACTAGCCTCGACAATGACCCACCTCCGCCATGACAGTTCATTGGTACGTTTGGAACACGCAGCTCTTGTTATGAAATTTTTATCACACCGTGATTTATATACAATCATGAAGCTACAAATGTCGCTTAATATCGAAATCCACGCTACCTCGGTATATCTCCGTTGGAGAATTGTCGCCGAAGGGGAATTTATATAAGTGATAAATGAATTGGAATCGTGGGGACACGAACCCGCGACGAAAGCCTATTCAGCGACTCCAGTTGACGTAAACCATTGAGCCATCAAGAGAGGTATAAGTCTTTTGCCGAGATGTCGTACTGCTTTTACCCGTCGTGAGCGGGGAAAGTGTACTAGCCTCGACAATGACCCACCTCCGCCATGACAGTTCATTGGTACGTTTGGAACACGCAGCTCTTATTATGAAATTTTTATCACACCGTGATTTATATACAATCATGAAGCTACAAATGTCGCTTAATATCGAAATCCACGCTACCTCGGTATATCTCCGTTGGAGAATTGTCGCCGAAGGGGAATTTATATAAGTGATAAATGAATTGGAATCGTGGGGACACGAACCCGCGACGAAAGCCTATTCAGCGACTCCAGTTGACGTAAACCATTGAGCCATCAAGAGAGGTATAAGTCTTTTGCCGAGATGTCGTACTGCTTTTACCCGTCGTGAGCGGGGAAAGTGTACTAGCCTCGACAATGACCCACCTCCGCCATGACAGTTCATTGGTACGTTTGGAACACGCAGCTCTTGTTATGAAATTTTTATCACACCGTGATTTATATACAATCATGAAGCTACAAATGTCGCTTAATATCGAAATCCACGCTACCTCGGTATATCTCCGTTGGAGAATTGTCGCCGAAGGGGAATTTATATAAGTGATAAATGAATTGGAATCGTGGGGACACGAACCCGCGACGAAAGCCTATTCAGCGACTCCAGTTGACGTAAACCATTGAGCCATCAAGAGAGGTATAAGTCTTTTGCCGAGATGTCGTACTGCTTTTACCCGTCGTGAGCGGGGAAAGTGTACTAGCCTCGACAATGACCCACCTCCGCCATGACAGTTCATTGGTACGTTTGGAACACGCAGCTCTTGTTATGAAATTTTTATCACACCGTGATTTATATACAATCATGAAGCTACAAATGTCGCTTAATATCGAAATCCACGCTACCTCGGTATATCTCCGTTGGAGAATTGTCGCCGAAGGGGAATTTATATAAGTGATAAATGAATTGGAATCGTGGGGACACGAACCCGCGACGAAAGCCTATTCAGCGACTCCAGTTGACGTAAACCATTGAGCCATCAAGAGAGGTATAAGTCTTTTGCCGAGATGTCGTACTGCTTTTACCCGTCGTGAGCGGGGAAAGTGTACTAGCCTCGACAATGACCCACCTCCGCCATGACAGTTCATTGGTACGTTTGGAACACGCAGCTCTTGTTATGAAATTTTTATCACACCGTGATTTATATACAATCATGAAGCTACGAATGTCGCTTAATATCGAAATCCACGCTACCTCGGTATATCTCTGTTGGAGAATTGTCGCCGAAGGGGAATTTATATAAGTGATAAATGAATTGGAATCGTGGGGACACGAACCCGCGACGAAAGCCTATTCAGCGACTCCAGTTGACGTAAACCATTGAGCCATCAAGAGAGGTATAAGTCTTTTGCCGAGATGTCGTACTGCTTTTACCCGTCGTGAGCGGGGAAAGTGTACTAGCCTCGACAATGACCCACCTCCGCCATGACAGTTCATTGGTACGTTTGGAACACGCAGCTCTTGTTATGAAATTTTTATCACACCGTGATTTATATACAATCATGAAGCTACAAATGTCGCTTAATATCGAAATCCACGCTACCTCGGTATATCTCCGTTGGAGAATTGTCGCCGAAGGGGAATTTATATAAGTGATAAATGAATTGGAATCGTGGGGACACGAACCCGCGACGAAAGCCTATTCAGCGACTCCAGTTGACGTAA
>JANJGK010006158.1:25000-35000 GCA_039081455.1 Macrobrachium rosenbergii
AAATATTTTATCAAAAAGTGATACAAGATGTAGACCTTTTTATTTCTGACGCAGCGAGCAAAAGTGATCCTGAATTACAGATTTGGAGATGTGAACATAAAGATCGATGTAAAGTGAGATTGCATATGAAGGTTGGAAAAGTTATTCGCCAGCTGAATAAACACAGCCACGAGGCATCTGCTGCAAAAATAGAGGTTGAAAAGATAAAAACGTGTTAAAAAAAAAAAAGTGCTGAAACTCTCGAGCCACCAACCGTTGTGGTAACAATGCTTGGCTGGCGCATTTCAAGCTAGTTTAGCCTTCGCTCCAGACTTACCTGTAATGCGAAAACTTCTAGCAAGGAATAGAAAATGATTAAACAAGGCACCAGCTAACCCGACTGATTTGGAGCATTTCGTTTTACCTGAGTCCTATACATTATATGTTCCCCACCGGGGTGTGGAAGAGAAATTCCTATTGGGAGACACTAGAGAAAGCATCAATAGGATATTAGTATTCGGAAGAATAAGCTGGCTGCAACATTTAGCGTGTTTAAAAATTTGGTTGGCTGATGGGACTTCACTATCGCCCCTAGTCATTTTGATCAGGTGTATGTTATATCGGCTGGGAAGCGTGGAGGAGTTATTCCTATAGTTTATGCTCTGCTTCCTAAGAACTTATTTTCGTTTATTTGAGTTACTTTAAACCATCGAACCCAATTTGAGACCGACTTCAATATTTGTGACTTTGAATAAGCTGCCATTCGTGCTATGCAAGATGCATTTCCCACCGTTCGCATTAAGGGCTTGCTTTTTCTGTCTAGCCCAAAACATGTACAGACATCTTGCTTGTTTCATTGGGTTTGTCAAATCGTTATAAAACTGATTCTCACTTTGCTTTATGGGCTAACATGATCATAGCACTCGCTTTCGTTTCCTAGGTTTGAGGATACTTATATTGGACGACTGAATGAGCGTGGAAACGCAAGGATGAACCCAATTTTCGCTCCCGAGATATGGAACTTTTATGAACGAACTCTAAACAATGAAGATCGGACCAATAATCACGCCAAAGCGGCCAATCGACGTTTGCAATAGGAGCTTGGAATGCACCATCCCGCGATCTGGAAATTTATTGCTGCCTTACTGAAAGTCCAGAAAGGACGTGACGCTATCTCGAAACGTTGACAGCTGGATATCAGGCCCCCAAAAGCTAAAAAATATAGAGATGCTGATGAACGAATAAAAAAGTCATATTGGAAGTTGAATCATTAGATCCTATTGAATTCCTTAGGGATGTTGCTCATAACTTCGAAATGAAAAAGTAATTTCTGAGATTAAATAGATTTACTAGGTTTCTAAAAAAATGTTTTATAATACAGTTTTTGCAATACAAGTTTTCAATTTACGTCATTTCATCAGTTTATAAAATGGCGTAATTTTTTATTCTAAGAATAAATGACAAAAAAGTCATATTAGAAGTTGGGTGTTTGCATTGTTATTACCCTTTTTCATCCTTTTTTGGACCTCCGGCCTGTTCTGGATTCCCTGCATGATAAATATATTATCCTAATAAAATTTTAAAGGCAGTGAGTGACGTCGAAATGTTCTGACGCCTTGACGGCTACGCCAAAAAGTCCAATTATTTCCCTGACGTCGAATCGGCCACGCCAAGTGGGCTACGCCGAAACGTTCCAAACCCTGAATGATCATTCTATGTCTGCCAAAAAAATAAGATCCATATAACTGATTTAATGCGGCTAAAATCTTATAAGGTGAACCACTGGTGAAAAAATTCTGCTCTTTGTTAAACTTATGTAGTGTAATATCATCAAGCCCTTCTCTTCTATCGCTTTTCTTCTTATTTAAAATTGTTTCATTGTCTCTGATCTCATTCTGTGATGACAATGCTTCGTAATTAATTAAAAAGGGGGACCAAACAATACTGAACAGGGCTGGATTTCACAAGTTGAGAAGATTATCTGTTTTATAGTGAGAGTTAATAAGGTAATCTTTTATAAGATTATCCCTCTTATAGTAAGGGTAAAGAGTATTATGCTAATATGCATGGCGCATTTCTAAGAATATTTTCTTTGGGTTTCATCACAGTTTATTTTAGACAGAGAGAGAGAGAGAGAGAGAGAGAGAGAGAGAGAGAGAGAGAGTCATGGAATTGTTCGTGTGCTTAATAGCACAAACTCTAAAAGCATGGCAGACAGTGTCAGTAATCTCTCTCTCTCTCTCTCTCTCTCTCTCTCTCTCTCTCTCTCTCTCTCTCTCTCTCTCTCTCTCTCTCTCCATTCAGAAGGATGTGTTCACCTTTGAATCCACCCGTATGAAGGCAAAATTCTGGAAAGTCTTAAGATTTTAAACCTTTCTTTAATTGATGACGATTATTATTATTATTATTATTATTATTATTATTATTATTATTATTATTATTATTATTATTATTATTATTATTATTATTATTATTAACAGTAACATTTATAAACTGTATGGGAATGCAGGGAAAGAGAAAATTATATTAAAATATGTGAGTAACATAACAAATTGTAAATAAAAAAGCAGCGTATTTCCACATTTTCTACAAAAAAATATAGAAGAACAAGTCTTAACATCCATGGATTTTGTCCTTCACTAACCGGGAATGTGAAAATGCTAAAACTTTACTTTCGACATCAATGGTTAATCATTGTTAAGAAAATTAACAGCGTCTTTGCTTTCCACTCATTGCTGTCCTTTCCGACACGAATATCTCCCATTACACGAAACCTTTTGCGCGTAGGACGGTCGCCATTAAGCAATTCGGATTTACGTCCCTGTCATAAATACGACGATAACAGAGGCGTATTTTGTGTCGTGATTCCTCCCTGTTGGATACAAGAATCATTTCACCCTGATATCTGATATTATTTCAAAGACCCCTGTGCGGTGCTTTAGGAAAGCAAAGAAAACTAATTTGAAGTTTCTTTTTCGTATGTTTTGGTCGAAGTTACTTCCATCCGTTCTATGTAACTAAGTTATTTGTGATTTCCTTTTGGAGTTACTAACGTTTTACCAACTTTTCTTCTTCTTCTTCTTATTATTATTATTATTTCTTGTGCGTGACTTACCAGTCGTTTCTATTGCTCGATCAAAATGAGAGAAAACAAACAAATCCAAATAACAGGTTGAAGATCGTCCTTGACAGAAGATGAAGATGATCCAGTGTTTATAAGTCAACCATAGCAGCGTTATTCACGATACGAAGGAATAATTATTAATCAGTTTCGTGAGTCAAAGAAAATTCTATTCAAACTAAGGAAAACGGGGAAATTATCGAGCATGCTAGTTTGCTGTCGCCCACCATTATTACAACTTCACAAAAATACTTTCATGTACTAGTGGGAAAGGTGCACATAACCTTGCCACAAACAAAAGAAAACAGAAACTGCACAAAGGACAATTCATTCAGTGACCATCAAATTCGGATGTTGTCGATTTTTTCACCTTTTTCATACTGTTATTTTTTTTATAATGAATACTGAATACTTGAATAAGAAAAGTTAATATAAAAATAATGCACATTCTTTAATTTCCTCCTAGCTGAATTAAAGACAGAAAAGTCTTCTGTGAAATGGTCATGTGTCTTCTTGATTTATCAGTGAACAATTATTTATGTCCACCTCGTGTGCTTCATGACAGAAATCAGTTAATTGATTTTTTGAGACTATCAACATTTAAGCATATATATATATATATATATATATATATATAGTATATATATATATATATATATATATATATATATATATATATATGTATGTATGTATATTATATAATATATTATATATATATGTATATATATATATATATATATATATATATATATATAATATATATATATATATATATATATATATATATATATATATATATATATATGTCGATTTTTTTTGTAATCCTCTTGAAATGAATGTTCATTAGTTTGTATTCAAAACGACATAATATGCACTTTAAATAATTATGGTTAGTATGTAATACCTCCGCTGCAATTGCAGTGAAGCAGGATTTTCAAATGTTAATCACTATGACTAGAATTTTCCTGTTTGGACATGAGATTTTTGATGATGGGATATTTGATTTGGATCCTTAACAATACTCTTGTTGATGTACTAAATAAAGCTTGTGTGACAAAAGGTAGTCCACTGTTTTTTTTTTTTTTTTTTTTTTTTGACATCTATGTACTTCTCCGTTCTTCAGTGTGATTGTTTTGGTTTGGTTCTTGGTGAAAGTGAAAGGGACTTTACATAATTTTGTAACTGGACCCTTTCCTTTTCAGAAAGGAAATGTTCTTTGTTACTATGAGAAGGTAACAATGCTTTTAGAGTAATAAGGCATTCCCACGAGGCCAGTCTTCATCCTTCTAGATAGCAGAATAAAATATTAGAATGACTTTACATTCTTAAACGCTTATTTTCCAAACACATTTATGTGTGTATATATATATATATATATATATATATATAGTATATATATATATATATATATATATATATATATATATATATATATATATATATATATATATTTACAGTATATATATATATATACAGTATATATATAAATATATAAAGTTAAGTATACCTTAGTTGGTGCACCGACAATTCAGCGCCAGACAATTCAGCGCCGACAATTCAGCGCTAGACAATTCAGCGCTAGACAATTCAGCGCAAAGACACTTAAAAAGGAAATTATAAACAAAAACACCAAGAAGTTAAAAATTCGAAAATAAAATAACTAGCTACTCGTTCAAAGTAATTAAGTATGTAATGCTTCTTCAAACATTAGTCAAAAATAAATTACCTAGCCACTTGTTCAAAGTAATTAAGTATTTAAGTCTTCAATCATTTATTCCTGTTTCAATAATGTTTACTCTCAGATACTAGCCAAGATGGAGCGAATTCTTTCAGAAAAAAAAACCGTGAGCAAATAATTTTAAATGGATTCTTTTATCGCTTAGACAGAAAGCTTGCCAGTGGAAAGGAGTCGTGGCGATGCGTTGATGAAAAATGTAGAGGTCGAATTCATGCTTGATGGCGGTTCTTCTTGGAAGACAGTGACTGAACATAATCATGTGCTGCAACCTGCAGTAGCTGACGTGAAGAAAGTACTCTCTCGAATTAGAGAGAGAGCTGGTTCTTCAAACGACTTGCTAAGAAGAATTATTCAAGAAAGTTGTGTTCACTTGAGCACTGAACCAACTGCTCTTCTCCCAAAGTATACGTCAATACAGCGAAATGTACAACGTAATAGAAGAAAAGAGGGACAAGCAATTCCAGCTCCTCCTACAGTGACCGATATTGAAATACCCGAATGGTTATGCAAAACACACAATGGAGATCATTTTTTGGGCTATGATTCAGGTGTAGATGATCCAGATCGATTTTTTGTATTTTGTACCCCAGAAAATTTAAAACTACTGAAAGAAAATAAGCATTGGTGTGCTGATGGCACTTTCAAAGTGGCACCCAATCTCTTCTATCAAGTTCATGTTATACACATAATAAGAGAAGGTCGTGTTTATCCAATGTTTTATGCATTGCTGCAGAATAAAAGCCAAGAAACATACAAAAAAAAATTTAGATGTGCCTCTTTATTTGGAACCTGGTATACGACCCGATACAATTTTGTGTGACTTTGAAAAGGCATTCCATAATGCTATCAGTGAAGTTTTCTCTGACGCTTGTATAGTTGGCTGCTTGTTTCATCTGGGACAAAGTGTTTGGAGAAAAATCGGTAGCCTGAATCTAACAAGCCTATATTTACATAATGAAAGCATGCGCTTATTTTGCAAGATGCTAGTTGCACTGGCTTTCGTTCCTATTGATGATGTTATTGAAGTATTTGAAAAATTGCAGGATGAAATACCAGATGATTTAGACGACCTCGTTGCTTATTTCGAAGACATATATAGGACGCCCATTTCGCCGCAGAAGAAAAGATCCTCATTTTAAGCCTGAGGTATGGAATATTTATGAACGAATTGTCAGAAATCTTCCGAAGACCAATAACGCAGTAGAAGTGTGGCATCGTGCATTTCAGACTTCACTTGGTCATAACCACCCAACAATTTACAAATTCATTGAATTTCTTCGACTGGAACAAGATCATACAGAAAAAAAGCTGATTAGAATAAATGCTGGAAAACAGGACGCTGCAAAACACTCAAAATATGAACGAGCTTATTCCGCCATAAAAACAATAGTTTCTGAATATGACACGCGAGTTGACAAGCTAGAATATATGCGAGCTGTTAGTTTTTCATATAACACTTCAAAAATAGGAATTAAAAAATTTTTTTAGCATTTATTTTTATATTTTATATAATAAATTTTTTTTACTAAATCCAATAAATAAATTTTTTTGTACTAAATCCAATAAATATTTTTTTGTACTAAATCCAATAAATAATTTTTTTTTGTACTAAATCCAATTAATAAACTTTTAACAATTATTTTTGTACTAAATTCAGTAAATAAAATTTTTTAGCATTTATTTTGTTTTTCATCTGTTTATAATTTTCTTTTTAAGTGTCTTTGCGCTGAATTGTCTTTGCGCTGAATTGTCTAGCGCTGAATTGTCGGCGCTGAATTGTCGGCGCTGAATTGTCTGGCGCTGAATTGTCGTGTCACGACCTTAGTTTAACCAGACCACTGAGCTGATTAACAGCTCTCCTAGGGCTGGCCCGAAGAATTAGGTTTATTTTACGTGGCTAAGAAACAATTGGTTGCTTAGCAACGGGACCTACAGCTTATTGTGGAATCCGAATCACATTATAGTGAGAAATAAAATCCTATCACCAGAAATAAATTCTAAATTCCTCTAATTCTTCATTGGCCGGTCAGAGAATCGAACGCGGGGTCAGCAGAGTGCTAGCTGAGAGCAGTACCCACCCGTACAATGAAGAACGTATATATATATATATATATATATATATATATATATATATATATATATATATATATATATATATTATATATATATATATATATATATGTATGTATATGTATATATATGCATATATATGCATATATATATATATATATATATATATATATATATATATACTATATATATACATATATATATGAATATAAGAAGACCCATAAAACACTATTTGAATGTTGCAACCATAATATTTCAAGCACTTCCTTCTGTGCCCCTGTTCACTGGTAAAATTTTACCAGTGAACAGGGGCACAGAAGGAAGTGCTCGAAATATAATGGTTCCAACGTTCAAATAGTGTTTTATGGCCTTCTTATATTCATATTACATTGTGGTATTACAGTAAAAGACATTCATATATATATATATATATATATATATTATATATATATATATATATATATATATATATATATATATATATAATATATATATATATATATATATATATATATATATATATATTAACACCTTTTGAGCATAGAATTTACATAGAATGAGTTGTATGGTAAATCTTTTTGAACAACAATAATAATAATAAATGTTGAAGGGACATGAAAATATAATAAAATATCTTGTGATTTTTCCAAATTTTCCATGTTTTGTACTAAAGCACAAAAATGTTCGTATGCAACCAATATTCCACAAGGACAGTAAATTATTCTGTTGTTTCTCCTCTATACAGTTTGCCATACTATCTCAGATATTCCTAAAGATGTACAGTCTTGGGATTTTCGTTTATGTCAGAGCAAGTCGCAATGCTATCTATTGATTAGGCGCTGGAAAGTTTTTGATTCTATTAGCGTGTTGGAATGAATTCTTCATTACTAAATAACACAGGAGCGAGTTCAATTGTCCTTCTGAGAAGATTTGTATCATAGAGGAAGATTATTCCTTTTATATTCTCTCCTACTAAACACATTTAATTGAATTTTCATTTCATTCCAGCATTTTGTTTCTCAAATTATTAACCACGTCAATGGGCTTTTTATTTCAAATCATTTTATGTAATTACTTCTTTTAAGAAGGTGTTATAGTTTTTTTGGTAATCACTCTTATCTAAGATTTCAATGGTTGTTTGAACTGTGTTTCACATAAGTATTTATAAAATAAATACCTGCTCTTAAATTATACCAAACAAGTCAGGTTTCATAACGATTGTTACAATTGTTTTCCATATGAGTTTTTTTTTTTTACTTTATAAATTCTTGAATTATATTTACCTCTCCAAATTCAAAATTCCAGCGGTTCCAAAACAATCATTTTATGAAAATGTCCCACTAATTTATGGTAAACGTTTTATTAGGACCACTAACAAGTATCTATTGTCCTTGGTATTAAATTGATACCCAGTAATCCAATACCTAAAAATTCTGTTTAGTTATAAAGAAGGGCCTAATCCTTTGATGAATCTGGGGTCATAATCCAGTAAATTGTCACAGATGTGACCTAGGGAAGTAAGTCAGATACCGGAAAGGTGTAAAAACTATCAAACATTGAATTCTCATTTTTGGGAAATCACACCAGAAGGTGTAGTGTAAGACAGAACCTGTTATAACTTGAATTATATTTCAATTTTCCAACCTTGCGGATGGGACATAGAAGTTCCTGAAACGCCAGCCATGTAAAGTACATTGAAAAATGGAACTGACCCTCTTCCCTCATTTGCTGCTGTATACATATATACATACATACATCAAAGCCTATACATATATATATATATATATATATATATATATATATATATATATATATATATATATATATATATAGATATATATATATATATAGATATATATATATAGATATATATATATATATATATATATATATATATATATATATATATATATATATATAGTATATATATATATATATATATATATATATACTATATATATATATATATATAGTATATATATATATGCACGCACACATAATTGCTTTAAAATTTAGTTCATTATTAAATTATAATTATAAACATTTTTGATTGATGTTTAGGTTTCCAAACACCTCCTGTCACCCTTTCTCTCGCCCCTTTTGTTTTCCCCATCGCATTTTTTTATGTCACCATTTTTCTTACTGTCCCTCTTTCAGCTCATCTATTACCCATATGTGAATGGCATCTTCATTATGAACGCTGTCATTTACCATGAATGATTTAGTTATTTTGCTCCATTACGTGTCAAGCATTTAATTCATTTCTTCTAGTTGAACTATTACGTTTTGTGACTTTTTTTCGCTGAACAACTGACTTGGGCTATCATGAAAAAAATTATATTCGTAATATTAGGTTAAAAAGAATGAAAACAGAAGCTGAGTTATATGAAATTTAATAAACTTGGATCAAATGTTACATTGCATGATGAATAAGGTTATCTGTCGTTAGAAGTTAGCAAAATTTAAAGAAAACTCACACACACACACACACACACATATATGTATATTTGTCCATCTATCTATTATATATATATATATATATAATATATATATATATATATATATATATAATATATTATATATATATATATATATATATATATATTCATGAAGCTACAGATGTTGTTTAATATCAAATTCACGCTACTTAGGGAATATCCCCGATGGGGAATTATCACCGAAGGGGAATTTGTAAGTGATAAATGGATCGGCACTGCCAGGTCTCGACCCCTCGACACAATTACCTTCCATCAACTCCAGTCGATGGTGTACCCACTGAGCCATCAAGAGAGGTATAAGTTAATGCCGAATCTGCTGTACTTGTTTACCCGTCGAGAGCGGGGAGATTATACTTAGCTTCAGCATTAACCAACCTCCACCATGACAGCTAATTGGTACGTTTGGAACACGCAGCTCTTATTATGAAATTTTTATCAACCATGATTTATATACATTCATGAACCTACAATGTTGTTTAATATAAAATTCACGCTACTTCGGGAATATCCCAGATGGGGATTTATCACCGAAGGGGAATTTATTTCAAAGGAGAGAGATTTTATTACGAGTTCGGGGATGGGAAACTTTCCAAA
>JANJGK010006159.1:0-30000 GCA_039081455.1 Macrobrachium rosenbergii
CCGAAATCTTTCATAATCCCTTCACCTGATACTTATTCACGAATTCTCGACTACTTTTATCAGTGCGGAGGCACGGCAAGACTATCATTCGTAAAAATCGTCATGTTCCTTTAATCACATCAACGATCAACGGTAGGGCAGAGGTATATTCAATATATACTTATAAAATCATAAAATATTATATTACGTAACTATAAACATCACTGACGAATCCAGTGAGGTTTATGTAGGGGTACAGGATATTCAATACATACTATACAAAATTGTTTAATATTAAATTACGTAAATGTAAACATGACTGACAAATCTTGTGAGGTCTATGTATGGCACAGTGTATACACACAACACACACACACACCACACACACACACACACACACACACACACACACACACGACACACACACACACACACACACATATATATATATATATATATATATATATATATATATATATATATATATATATAATAACCACTAAATATTAAATAAGCCAAACTATAAACATCACTGTTTCATGAAAAAATATTGTAGGTTACAAATTTATTTCTAACTCTATTTTATTTCTATTTTTCGTGACGAATAAAAAATTCTTCGCGTTATTTACCAATCCTACACCATTTCTCTCACCTCCAACCCCGCCCCCTCCTCCCCCCCCCCTAAAAAAAAGTTCTGACCCAATCTAGAAGCAAATGTGCACACAGCAACCTCGTACTTCCCTCAATCCCCCGTGTCATCTAATGCTTCCTAGTCTGTCTTCAATCAAATTCGGAGCGACTTCAAGACGAATACGACTTCAAACGACTTCCAGCGGTAAATCCGACTTACGTGATGCGGCGTCACGCCCCTCCACACCAATTCCTCCTCACTTCCTAGATGTTCTTCGGGAGGGATTTCAGCTTTTTAAAGAGTTGAGAAATTAAGTCCTTTTTTTTTTTTTTTAGTCTTCTCGGCTGTGACTGCACAAAGCTTAATCAGATTTCTGGCTTTAATTCTCGAAAATTATATGGCGCAATGCTGTAAGGACCACTAACGAGGTCAAAAATTACTTAGCAAAATTCACCGTGAGATGAAGGCATTGACTATTCTTTACAGAAAACGTATTTCACAATTCATTCGATTGTTCTTTACAGAAAAAGTATTTCATAATTCATTCTAAGAATTCTTTGCCGAATAAATACTCCAAAAATTCACTCTAAGACATAAATGTGATGTCTAACACAACGAAATCAGTATTCACAAACATAAGTTGGAGAATGTAGACAGACCTTTAATGTGCCATGTCTTGCTTAAGCAAATCGACACTTTTCTATTTCCCCGCAGAAAGATATACTGGTACGTCAATCTCCGCTGTCAATTACCCAAGTGAATCAGTAATAAACTTATCGGATTATCATATATTATCTTCGAGATAAACGAAATACCAGGAACCATGTTGGGTGTATAATTTACCAAATATGCCGAGCTGATGTAACCTACAAAAAGTCAACTGGAAGATAACCAGGTTAAATACGTCAGCAGGTAAATTACCAAATATATAAAGAACTATCTAGGTAGGTAAATAAATATATCAGTAAGTAAATAAACAAACAGATGAAAGAACTATCTAGGTAACTAAGTAAATAATCAGCAAATAGCCTAAATAAGCATATAGATTACAGAACTATCTGGGTCACTAAGGTAAAGAATAAAAAATTCGCTCACATTCCAACTTGGCCGAGGCCTCATAACAAATGCTCTTAATTTTTTTGGCACTTAAGGAACGTTACAAAAAACAAATCCTTTCATTAGCTAATGGTTTACCGAATTACAGCTGGCCACTTTGAGAAAAATCCTTTCCTTAACTTAAAGTTTGTCATATCAAAACTGGCCCAATTTGAGAAAAACCTTTTGATTAACTGAGGGTTTCTAAATTACAGCTGGCCAATTTTTGTGTAAAATCAAATAAACTTGCAAATATCACAGTACAAATCAGAACGTATATCAAGTGCATACGCACTTACGGGTGTTGCGTCAAGAAAGTGTTTCACCAGCCTACAGATTATGATGTTTATATATAGCCTATTCCGTCTAAAATACAACGGTCAAGTCATTAAACCTGCTGCAGAGATTCTAAGCCTTGATAGTTCCCTTTCGTACAAACAGGAAGCACTAAAATATCGAATAAAACCCCTATGGATGCCCATTCATAGCCATAATGCCCATAATGGTATTCCACCCATGAGGGTGGTTCAGGGCACCCCTATGCTCAAGGTTTGATAGGAGGGTTTTCCATGTTGAAACCGTTGCAACTTGCAGAGAGAGAGAGAGAGAGAGAGAGAGAGAGAGAGAGAGAGAGAGAGAGAGAGAGAGAGAGAGAGAGAGAGAGAGGCACCATATGCTCAAGGTTTGATAGGAGGGTTTTTCATGGTGAAACCGTTGCATCTTAGAGAGAGAGAGAGAGAGAGAGAGAGAGAGAGAGAGAAGAGAGAGAGAGAGAGAGAGAGAGAGAGAGAGAGAGAGGCAAACACATGCTCAAGGTTTGATAGGAAGGTTTTCCATGTTGAAACCGTTGCAACTTGCACAAAGAGAGAGAGAGAGAGAGAGAGAGAGAGGAGAAGAGAAGAGAGATAGAGAGAGAGAGAGAGAGAGAGAGAGAGAGAGAGAGAGAGAGAATCGCTTAAATTTCAGTGCATTCCGGCATCATAAAAAAGACAGAACGATGACCCCCATACCACTTAATGGACCACTGAAATCGAGATAGGCCCATCCTTTATCCCCCCCCCCCCCACCTGCCCAAACCTTCCCCACCATCACTCAATTACAACGGGATACATTTTCAGTTCTCATTCCGCACCAAGACTTGTACCGCTATACCAATCAATAAGGACACAAAAATACTCAATTTTAATCTGACTTGAAATACAGTTGTACTGAGAGTCACGAAATTTGAAAACTTTCGTCATGATTACATTTAATTAAAAAGATAGTTTGGCTTTCCACGTCAACACCCTTGATATTGGAGATGACCAACATTTTATGCAATGGTCTAATGAGACCTGAAACGAGGCACATGCCAAAATAAACGCTGTTAACGTTAGTGTATATTGTTTACTTCGAAGGGCACTCGGCTTATCTTGAAAAAAGTACCCAATTACCTACGACCGAGTAAATAAAACTACACGTGCTTAATCGTATAAAAATCCCGCTGGTCGAAAACAGCATTTGGCGGATCTGCTAAATCTTAACTAAACACTCGTAATGTACAAAAAGGAGCCATCCAAATCCACAGTTCCCAAGGAATCTCGTCAATTCTACAGTATATTCAGTATTACGTAAGACAGGAAAAAACAATTCAATTCTTTACTCCTGTAATTCAGGTTGAAAGGAAACTGATGGTAAAAGGTTTGAGAGGTGTAACAGAGGCGTAATAGTAGGAAAACCTCTCAGTTTCACCTAGAAACAATAATATTAGAAGGGTGGTAAAAGGTTTGAGAGGTGTAACAGTCGGAAAACCTCGCAGTTGCACAAGAAACAATAATGTTAGGAGGGTCGAAAGTAAGATGGAAGAAAGAGAATATGAAAAGAGGTACGGTAAAATGAATGAAAATGGTTGCACCTAGGGGCAGAAAGGGCGCTATATGATACCTTTAGTAATGCCTACAGTGAAACGTGTGAGGTGTACTGACGACACTAACCCCCTACGCAGAAGTCAACTAAATAAACAAAAATCACTTTTAATCTAAATAACATGATCCATACAATATTCCTTCATTGCAGAGACAAAATTCAGTTCATAAACACAACAGTATTCATTTAAATCAAGGCATCTTTTTACAACCGAACAAGCAATGCTTGCAAAGATATTGTGTAGGCTAGTTACATTGCATCAATGAACTCTCCACCTTTCAAAATGCATCGCTGACCTCAAAATGAAAGGTGTTCCTTTCAGACAACTTGTTCCTCTGAACCATTGGTAAAGATAACACCCATATTCGCAACCCACTCGACCGACACTCCTTCCCCGCCCACTAGATGTTTCAACAGGCCAGCAAACATAAACAATCGAGTCATCCCGTAAGGGAGGATGCTTACAACTTCATCACAGTGGTGGGCCTTAAACGGTTTAAAACTTTGAGAGGGAATGCGTATGCTGAATTATTTTACTTTTCTTTTTGCGTTTATTAAAATGACAGATTACGAAAGCTTCATATGACCGAGGTAGTTTTTATTTACATTTACCTGTATCTCATAGCAACTAGTATAATTATCATTTAGTTTCATAATCATTATTTACGACATCTTCTACGGAAAAACAGGTTATGCTGTATAAATACAGCAATTTTCTCTATCATCATGCAATGTTTGAACAGTGCAACCGACCATGGTCTTCTTGAAAAACATTTTCTCCCGCATCAACTACTCTACTAATATTACTTATAATTCACGTCTTTCCTTTATACAATAAATTATGAAGAAGACAGAACCTAGCGACAAAAAAATAATGCCTGATGAGATTATCCTCCATTTTGACAGAAAGACCTCTCCTCAGTCTTTACAGAAGGACTTAGCTTCACTCAACTAGCACACGAGTCTGCACAGACGATCAAGCGTCTTCGCTCTGATCCCAAGTCTTGAACAAACAAATGCTGTTTAGTTAGGCTCTTGGCTTCAACTCGATCGCACGTCGCGTCGAAAGAATATGTGTGTGGTGTGTGGGAATTTGAACTGGAAAATGAAATTTAGGCCAAAGGCCAAGCGCTGGGCCCCATGAGGTCGATCAGCGGTGAAACAAAAAATTAAAAGTAAAAAAGTTAGTTAGGTGCACTAGGAATCAACTGTTAGGAGAGGGTTGGGGAAAAACAAGACGACGAGAAAGAGAATATGAACGAAGGTAAAGTAAAGGGAATGAAAGAGGTCGCAGCTAGGGGGGTCGAAAGCATATTGCAAAGAACCTTACGTAATGCCTACAGTGCACCACATGAGGTGCACTGAAGGCACTACCCCCTTAGGGAGAAAAAAGTTGTACAATCAAAATCGACGCAGGCTCACAACAAAAACATTCTTCCGACAATGTTACCAACAGGACTCAAGAGAACCCATAGATATTGCCACTATTGCATAAAAGGCTTACGTTCAAGATACCTGTTATCTCACAGCCCAACGCCAATACAGCTGTCAAGACACTCGACTAAACTCCGATCCCAGCAGCGAGGACGGTTACTCTGTACAGAGGCAAGCACAGACTTACTATAACCCCATTCCAGTCATGAATGAATTACGAAGGAGACGATGATTCATGACAAAATCAATGGAATAGGGAGGGGGGGAGGAGCTGGGTAATTGGAATGGGAAGGGGCGCCGAGGGGGTAAAAGAGTTATGGCTGACAACTAGGGTTGGTGAAACGTGTATATTGGCCCGAGTGGGGTGGCAACGGACGCAAGAATTGGCCCATGTAGGCTAACCCCTGTTACGGGTGGGCGCGTTGGGTTCGGGGAGGTGTAATGGAGGGGGCGGTGGGGGGGGGAGGGGGGTGGTTAAACATTCCGATCAAAGTACAGGTGCCCCACAATAATCTTGGTTTTTTTTTTTTTTTTTCTTCGACTTGCAGACATGGTCTCATACAGGTCAATCTGACTTATGCAAGATTACCCCAAGTTCCAGAGATTCTTGGTTTTTCCCGTTTATGTAACTTGCTTCAAGAGTGACTGACATATTACACACACACACATAGCCTATATACTGTACATATATGCTATTTATATATACACATATATACTGTGTATATGTATATATATATACATGGTATATATATATAATTATATACGAGTATTAGATATATATATATATTATATATATATACACATATGCTTAAAAAAATCACAGTAGATGCACGTGACTTCAGTGCATAAGCGAATCCCACAGGAAAAAGATAGGCAGAAGTTCAGTACCAAGCGCTTTCACGTTTATTGACGCATCGTCGGGGCACAAATGAGGCACAAATATAAAGAAGGTTACAAAGTAAACAAAAAGAACAAGAATACCAGATGGTCAATTGTCAAAGGGTAATAAACAATAAACAGAAAGTTGTGACAGCTCGATCCCGGATTATCCTGGATTAACTTTCTGTTTATTACCGTTGACAATTGACCATCTGGTGTTCTTGTTCTTTTTGTTTACTTTGTAACCTTCTTTATATTTGTGTCTCACTTGTGCCCCGACGATGCGTCAATAAACGTGAAAGTGCTTGGTACTGAACTTCTGCCTGTCTTTTTCCTGTGGGATTCGCCTTATATATACATATATATATCTGTTAAGCATATTCCACCTCAAGTAAAGTGACCCCTTAGGAAAATGAAGCAGTAGCACATTCGCCATTCAACTGTCGACCACACGACTAAACCTATGCCACAGACTTCCTCACTGGCCATACCACTCAACACAAACGAGCGTGGATGCATTTAGAACTTCAGCCACACACCTTCCTTTGAAAAAAAATCGCCAAACATATATCCTTCCTAAATACCTTGACCTCTACTTCCATCAATGAGGGAACATACATAACGAAGAATGCAAAATCCCCTGACCTACTAAGCGGAGGCTCCGAATCTTGTTGGGCGCGAAACAATTCTATCAAGGTGGATGTGTGGGCGCCGGTGCCAAAAAATTACGTTGGCAGACACATGAACCCCTAGAGAACATGAGAGAGAGAGAGAGAGAGAGAGAGAGAGAGAGAGAGAGAGAGAGAGAGAGAGAGAGAGAGAGAGAGAGAGATGGTTGAACTCTTATCTTTTATAAATCTTAAAGATAAAAAACATATCAAGTGTGTGCATACACAAACTACTGTGTATATATGTAGCCTATGTATGTATAGCGTATATATACATATACTGTGTGTATATACATATATAGGCTATACAGAGATACAGCATATGTATATGTATGTATATACAATGCACATACACAGTGGTTTGTGTATACACACACTTGATATGTTTTGTGTATGTGTATATATATAAATAAATAAATATATGTAGACAGAGAGAGAGAGAGAGAGAGAGAGAGAGAGAGAGAGAGAGAGAGAGAGAGAGAGAGAGAGAGAGAGAGAGAGAGAGAGTTGCCTCAGGAGGGGGCATCTTCATCTAAAGATATATACCCTTCCACGGACGCCGTGGGCACCTCGCCAGTGTGTGTGTGTTCCCCACCGGAGGAGGTTCCACCAATGGTGCAATGTGTACACAAACCTCCGTTGCCAACTCGTTTACGTTGAATTAGCAGCTGCCACCAGCCACGTCCCACGGAGGTACTCTTCACGGGGCGGGAGATAACTGGAGAAAGGAGAGGGCAAGCGAGATAATGGGAGAAAGGAGAGGGCAAGAGAGATAATGGGAGAGCGGAAAGGGCAAGGGAAGATAATGGGAGAAAGGAGAGGGCAAGGAATATAATGGGAGAAAGGAGAGGGGAAAGGGAGATAATGGGAGAAAGGAGAGGGCAAGGAAGATAATGGGAGAAAGGAGAGGGCAAGAGAGATAATGGGAAATGGGAGAGCGGAAAGGGCAAGAGAGATAATGGGAGAGCGGAAAGGGCAAGGGAGATAATGGGAGAAAGGAGAGGGCAAGGAAGATAATGGGAGAAAGGAGAGGGGAAAGGGAAATGATGGGAGAAAGGAGGGGAAAGAGAGATAATGGGAGAAAGGAGAGGAGAAAGGGAAATAATGGGAGAAAGGAGGGGAAAGAGAGAGAATGGGGGAAAGGAGAGGGGAAAGGGAGATCATGGGAGAAAGGAGAGGGGAAACGGAGATAATGGGAGGAAGGAGAGGGCAAGAGAGATAATGGGATAAAGGAAAGGGCAGCGATAATAGAGGGAGAAAGGGAAGGGCATGGGAGGATAGGAGATTAAGACTGAGACAACACGAAAGACATGGAAAAATTCCTTGATTAAGATACCTTAAGCAGAATCAAAAGCACGAAATAAAAATATATGGTCGAAAATACGTGGTTGTGGAATGGAACATAAAATTTAGACCAAAGGCCAAGCGCTGGGACCTAAATGAGGTCATTCAGCGCTGGAAGGGAAACCGGGAGTAAAAGGTTTTAAATGTGTAACAGGAGGACAACCTTGCAGTTCCACTATGAAACAATTGTTAGAAGATGGAAAGTTAAGATGAAAGAGAATATAAGCGGAAGTACAGGAAAAGGAATGAAAGGACTGGAGTGGAATATAAAATTTGGCCTGACCTACGAGGTCAATCAGCGCTAAAAATAATGTTGGAATAATTGTTGGGAGAGGGTGGAAAGTAAGATGGTAGAAAGGATATGTAAGGGGGTATAGTCAAAGGAATGAAAGAGGTTGCAGCTGGGGGCTTACGGGATGATGGTTACAATAAACAACGAAAGTTGAAAAGTTTTATGTATAACATACATTACGGACAATTATAGGCTAAACATCATAAGGAATAACTACGCCAGAAACCTCTCTCTCTCTCTCTCTCTCAAAGGCAACGCAGTAAAAAGAAATGGCACAAGCTCCGCTGAAACTAATTATAGTCATCACAGTCTCCCAAGGCTGCTGCTACTACGAATACTTGCGTAACTTTAACCCGTGGCTATTGCATAAAAACAAAAACTTCAGTTTCAATAGTAGCAGGAGTTGTTTTTAGCAATGGATGGTACTTAAAACCACGGGTTTCGTTTATCAATAAATGTTTGGAGAAAGACCACTAAGTTATACTATGGCTAAAATTATGGGCAGACATGTACAGTATACATATAAATATAATACATGCATACAATATATGTGTACCTATATATAGGCAGACATATATACATATAAGCATAATGCATGCATAATATATAAACCAAACATAAATGGTCACACATAATGCCACTGAGTCTGAGACAAAACTTAATACCCCATTTCCTCTAAGTAACCTTTCATCTTGAGCGTCTGAATGATGTTTCTTTCAACTCAATCACGGTTCCCGAATCATTCACGCAATGGGACCATTAGCGGTTGGTAATAATTTCCCTGCCTTCACATAAATAATGTAAAAAGACTTAATGAAACCACGCAACCTGTGCGTCAGAGAGAAGAAGAAAAAAATGCCAAAAAATCTGACTCTTCGTAACGAACAAAAATATAACGATGACATCCTCATTCCAATTCAGACTGATTGTTGCCAATTTGAAGCAAATTCATCAGATAAGAACGCTGGGAAAATAAGCGCAGAGCCGGAAAACGGCCATTGTTCGAAGCGAAAAAGGGACCCACTTAGCATCGGACTCCTGTTGAACCCCCAACAGCCCCCTCCCTACCCGAACCAATCCAATATACTCACTCCAACCCCACCCACTACACATCTCTGACATCATAGACTGAAATAGACATTAAACGAGAGTACCGACGCATGCAAAGTCCCACCACAATTTATTATTATAATTCAGATGATGAACCTTATTCATATGAAACAAGGGGCACTGATTTGAAATTCAAGCTTCCAAAGAATATGGAGTTCATTCCGAAGAAGTAAGAGGAGTTAAGATGAAATACAGAAAGACGAAATCTCACTAAAAAGAAAATAAATTAATATGAGTAACTCCACCTGTCTTCAAATGACTCAGGACTAAAGGCAGAGAACCGAACAGCTGATACGACAGCTGCTTCCATTTCAAAGCTCAAGCAGCTGTCGAATGCCACTGATTGTTCATTCATCTGATCACGAAACTGAATTGCTCCACATCCACAATCTGCGAGTACATGACAGGACACAAACTCGACAAAACTAGATCGATGTCGAATCGATAAACCTACGTCGTACGAATTCTGTTTACAGTTTTAACAAGCAAATAATTTTCCGATTTAGTTAAAATCCCCGTTTCTTCATAGAGAAGAATGACGAAAGCTTGAAAAAAAAACACTTTTATCATTTATTATACACTCTGTATCCGGTTTCCGATAATGCTCCCTGGGGGGTGGGAGGGGATGGGGGGGAGGGGGTGTAAAATGACATCACTTCCGGTAGCTAGGAGCGAAGGCCTGACTCCACCAAGGCGGAGCACTGAACGCCAGCAGACAAGACAACTGTCATCAAATAAAGAAACTAACACTTTACCTCGGAAAGGATTACCTGCATCCGATATTTTAAAGTAAATGTGTCTGTCAAATGAGAGAGAGAGAGAGAGAGAGAGAGAGAGAGAGAGAGAGAGAGAGAGAGAGAGAGAGAGAGAGAGAGAGAGAGAGAGAGAGATAAAAGAACGTTGGTTACTAAGCAGCTGGAGGTGACAATAAGGAAAAAAATTGTTTTGAACTACCCCGAGCGGTTTGCCTTAAGACTTAATATTTGTAAAAAAAAAAATGTCATCACAAAATCCTCTTAGGTTATTTCATGCAGGTAAAAATAAACACTACAGGTGAACGGACCAATTTGGGGAATTACGATTTTTACTTAACCATTCAAAACAAAACAAAACACTGCCTGGTGTAATTGCTATTTAAATCTAAGACTGAATATATAACTGCCTGGTGTAATTGCTATTTAAATTCAAGACTGAATATATAACAGCCTGAATATACGTCTTATCTTCTCATCCACGGACAGACAAAAGAATTTCATCTAGAACATTCCTCTAGAAAACTCTACACACAACTTTCAACGTAGTCTTGGCAATCATCAACACCAGCTGAGACCCCTTCGTGTAAATCGTGTTCATGCAGCAGTAGGCACGTTTGGCAAACTGTAGCGAACCCGAAATTCAAGCAACTGATACTGTGATACTCTATTTCCGTTCTGAAAACTAAACCTGACTGCATTGTTATTTTCACTCGATCACACCATGACAAAGCAAGGGTAGAAATGTAAGCTGGTTAATCCAAATCTCCACTTGACTAGTGTGACCTCGACTTTGGTCTGAAACCAATGCCAACGTTAGACCTACGCTTTTAAGGTTTCTATAAAACCTGGTATTGGCTTTGATCCAGTTTAAAACTACTGTGCACGGTGGTTTTCGCACAGAAACCGTCGGCGAGCAGATTCTGCACATTCTCTTGGATATCAACACAGGTACCACTAGTTACATGGCAAATACTTTGTACAGGCGTTGCAAAGTAATTAAAAACGGCAATTTCATTACATACCACTTAAGAATAAAATATCTACACTGGAAATATACTCTAAACATATGATAATGGCTTCATAATAAGCTACCAGGCAAAACTGTAACAAACCTATATCACAGGTTTAGTGCATATGATTACGAAAAACAAGCTCCTTCTATTAGACATGACCGCTAGGCTATTCACCATGGCAACTGTCAACACGGGATGAGTAACTGTTGTCTTCAA
Source organism: Macrobrachium rosenbergii (assembly GCA_039081455.1). Lineage (NCBI taxonomy): Eukaryota > Metazoa > Arthropoda > Malacostraca > Decapoda > Palaemonidae > Macrobrachium > Macrobrachium rosenbergii. The sequence goes on from JANJGK010006159.1 coordinate 11,322, forward strand.
CTCACTACAATAAACATCAATCATAAATATGACTGGATATTTTTGTTGTTGCTGAAACGACGAGTAGGCTGCCAAACCAGTGAGACAAAGTAGTAAGAGAATTGTTAGGATCTACTAATGCTTTAGTTCAGGTATTTAAAAAATTGTATGAAAAATGCAATGAGCTAGCTCATTGAAAATACAAAACTTAGCCTATTAAGGCCTCAAACCCCGCCAACAGGCTATATTCCTTTTTTTCCTGTCTATATGAGACTACAACCGTACAAAGGACGTAAGATGAGGAGACCCGGATGTACTTAAAGCGAGGGATAATAGTCACTACCTAATCAGGTCAATCTCTGGCTTCATGGTAATCAAGGTCAGTAACGGAGACGTGTTTATGATTAGTACTGATTACTCCAGACATATATGAACTGTATTAATCAGTCAATAATTTGCATGTGGTAAATGCTGTACATCCAATGGAGGTAAAAATATAGAATTAGTACATCCAATGGAGTACGATTATATTCGCCTTCACTATAAATTGCTTTGTTATTACCTTTTAGGCTTAAGAATCAACATGAAACACTTGTATTCAACCTGCCATCAGAATAACATTTTAGTACCTTTTCAAATTACACCACCAATGCCAGTCAAAGCACTGTAACACAGAGTTATTGAAGTTATATAACGTATGAGAGAGGGCGATACGGAGCGAGAGAATTTGGCGACTATAAAAAGCCTTGGAAGCATATCAAGTGACTCATAACTAAAGAGCGCGCATTTCTGCTATACTTTGTCGAGCTCACTGCTGTGACAAATTTCACCGCTTTTAACTTGGCTAAACACCGACATTAACTAGTCCAATACACGTCGATACAATGCCATGAATTCACGTGTGCAGTATCCGATATTAATAGTGTAAAATACAACTCTTAATAGATGTCACTGACCGACGTCAATAAAATACCCTACAAAAAAAAAAAAATCCTTCCGCCATCATCGATTCCAGCTTCAAACAAAGACATTCCTGATTCCCGGCGTGCCTGGCTCACCTGTTCCTAACCGCCAATTGATAGGTTAGGGAACGGCCACGTGCTTACGTACAAGAGGGGAAACTGGGCTGTCCGTAATTCACGAAAGGCAAATCTAACCTTGGTCTACTGATACGTACGTACGGACTTTGCATAAAACATTTCATTAATAAATTTAGCGTGACTTTTTTTGTTTTGTTTACCAACTAAAGATTTATTAACTCCCCAAAGATACTACAGCGTCAAGGAAGCGCTCTGGCCAACAAGCTAATAGATATGACATTGTTTCCTTCATAAAATACTAGACCGAAGTGAATTTAGCATCTTAAGACCTGTTGAATGTTCGATGGGTAAGCTTCTTATGAATCAAAACTATGCAAAATTTATAAGAAAAATGAAATGGACCTAAAACCTATCAGGTAATTATTAAAAGCTTCATATAAAACCTTAAATATTGGTAAACCTTTACAATAACAGTATCCTACATTACATATTTTTAAAAACTGTCTCGAAACATTATCCAACATGTTTAGTAAGTAGGCTTAATCACGAAAGATAATATCTAATTCAATAAAGGATATGATTGCTACACCCTTAAGCAGCTACGTCTGCGTGACAATAAACCTTTAAAAATATATAAATACCCTTATGAATACTGATTAAACCAAGTAAAAGTAATCGACAAACAATTCCAATAAACAGGCCTAAAAATACTGCATAACTTTGGTCAATGGCCTCAGATAGGCCTAAGCCTCAGGAACTAGAGCATGGCGAATACTGTAACTTTTTAATAATCCTTCTAGCGTAAATGCAATTCTACGTGACTGACATGTTCTTGACATGTTATTTTGTTATTCAAGCTCGTGTTTTATTAAATACAACTGGATAAATATTTACAACTCTCCACCAACTGCAGTCACGTCAACAAGTCCACTACTACGGCAGGAGAACGAGACCGCGCAGAAGGGCATCTAGGTTAATCCTCCAAGTTGGTAAAGGCCGCTGTCAAGTTTTTAATATCGAATATATATCCCAAAATAGTACCTTCACTTCGTCACTGACATTTCGAAAAAGCCAGATAACAGAACAGTCCGCCTAGCAGCGGCAGCCAACCAACGACCACTTGATAATGTCGAATAGGAACACTCCGCGTGCCTGTAATTACGCTTCGGGCTTTTTAAATCGCGTAAATAAATCGACATTCACTTCCGCCATTACCTAATAGGCGCGGTTTCAAGGGGCCACTGAAATAACGCTTGTGGAACACGGACGTAAACACGACTGCTAAATGAGAGGTGTAAGGGAATACGTCTTGACACCAACAGTAATGATTGCAAACTGAGAGAGTGAGCGGTGCTAGAGGCCCCGTTTGAGAGGAGATCTCCCCCCCCCCTCCTCCTCCTCCAGTCCCTCACTCATCCGGCCAACGCCAGAGGCGGGAAATTCTCGGTCGGTCTCCTCCAGACAGTTTATTCGGTCGCTTAACTCGACTTACTAATAATACTGCATGTATTATTAACTCTAGAAAATAACGTATTCATGCCATGACATAAGCGCTGACTTTGTCACCAGAGTACCGCGTATGTTAAATTCGTTATAACGGGGTTGAGGCGTCAGCATCTTGACATATTTACGATGTTTTGAATACCGCGTTATATAATCTAATATTCAAAACTCATTATAATACGAGATTTAATATAATACCAACATTTATGTAATGACGTAACATTTATAGTTAAGCAAATTAAAACAACGAGGAAGAAACTTGAGATTATTTAAATAAAGGCACATGGTAACTCCGATGCCGCGTGGATCTCGAGGGCGGGTTCCCTGTGTGCAATGGATGGGGAGTGGGGGGGGGAAGGAATAAGGGAATGGGCAGAGAGACTACGGGGAAAGGAGTGGTAAAGCTGAGTGTGCCAAGGGGAACACAATCTGCTTAGGGGACTCTGAAGGGGTACAAAAGGTGGGAACCGTGTCTAAAAGGACGTATAAATATGACGAAAATGAGGCACGGCAGGGGAAGGGACAATAGATGGGAGGTTAAGAGATCCAGGACCACATTAAACAAACGATAAAAGTAAGTTTAAGACTAGTGACAAGAGGGGAGCAGCGCTGTCCTTGCAAGAGACGCGAGTGCCACCACAAGGAATGATAAACAAACTCACAAACGTGGCGCAATCACGATTGGCGAGTATCTTGAGACAAAACTGTTTAAAAATCTTACGGAAGGTTGGAATTACGATTATATTTTGCCATACAGCAGGCTTTTGCTGCAATGCACGCGATTCTTCAAAGAAAACACTGTTAGAATCTTAATGTCACGGTGTATCAGTCTTATAGGAATAATGTAACAATCTGTGAGAGTCTTTCACCTACCAGTTGAACGTAGTTCAGACTTAGAGCTTAATGTCAAGGCATATAAATCTTAAAGGAATTTTGAACTTTGTTCAGACTTAGAACGTAATGTCAAGGTATACACATCTTAAACGAATTTTATCATAATCCGTGAGTCTTTCACTCACAAGACGAACTTACTTCAAACTTAGAAACAGAACACCTGCAGAGGCAGGCACGATGCAGCGAACGTAATTGCAAGGGAGTGGCTGAGACGAACGTATAAAAAAAAGGGCGCCAATGCAGCGCGCCAAAAATGAATTCCCTCCTCCACCGACCAACCCCGGCACTACAACTTGCTTACAAGTGCCAACACTGTAAACACATGACTCCTCGCACGAAAGCAAGAGGTGCATCGCACAATAATAACCCTGCATAAAATGGCCTCCCCTTCTTGATTAAAATGCAGTCGCATGCATTAGTTCATGATACGAACCTCTTTTATAGTACTTAGCTTCCATACAGTAGAATACAGGAACATTCCATACAGTAAAATGCAGGAATAATTAGTCAATGTATGTTGGAAATTACTGAAATATGTTGATATATATGTGTGTATAAGTTTACATATAACAGGCTCTGTAGATAATAAAAAGGAGTATAATGCAGACAATTTTGGATCATTCCATTTGTAATTCCTGTCCTCACTTTTTTTTATGTTACCTAAATAAGATGTTGAACGTTTGTCACTGCACGTTTCTCCCTGATCCATCTGTAGTCGTTTTCAATTGTGTGCCCTTTTACATTTGCAGTTTTTGCTACTAGTTCTGTTGGCATTTCGATGATTTAGGTCATGTTATATGACTGCATTGCTAATAATAATCATAATTTTATTATGGTTTTCTATGCGATTGTCTCTCTGCTGGAGTTTAAAGTTCTTTTCACGCACTGTACATTTGCTTCACAGTAGGCAAATTCCCCCAAGAAATTTGTGGGTTTAGAGCAAGCCAGAATACAGGTCACTGCCACCTGTAACTGCAAAACCGTACACGGAGCTTCATAATAGGAAGTTGCGTCTACTAACCATGTTATTCATCTCTATCTTGCATTGACTTTTTTTTACCACTGGTCATTAAGTCCTCTTTGTTCTACAACTCTTCAAGTCCCCCCTTTCTGCTTCTTCTTCCTCTTTCTACAAAAACTTTAGGATCGTCCACCACTTTTACTATTCTTTAACTTCTTTATGACCAAACTCAGCTAAAAAAAAAAAAGGGGCCCATTTGTTTTACATATCGTTGTATCTATGATTCTCCTTACCTCACACAACCCTGACAAAACACTTTATGCCAGAATTTCCTTTCTTATATTTCACATTCAATAAATACAATTCATTTCACCCACGAGGACGTTTAATTGCTCTACAGAAATGACATCTAGACAATATTATATCGACATAACTTCTTCTATTGCACTTCATGAATTCAATGTTCCTAAATATATATACATCATATTTTCAGAACTAACAAGGCAGTCCCACATTCTCAGCAGAAAGCTCTGAATACACCTTCCCAAGCGTACTACACAATACACCTTTCCAAGCGTACTACACAATACACCTTTCCAAGTGCACTACACAATACACCTTTCCAAGCATACTACACAACACACCTTTCCAGGCGTACTCCACAATATGTACACCCTTCCAAGCGTACTACACAATACGTACACCTTCCAAGCATACTACACAATACACCTTTCCAAGCATACTACACAACACACCTTTCCAAGCGTACTCAACAATATGTACACCCTTCCAAGCGTACTACACAATACGTACACCTTTCCAAGCTACTACACAATACGTACACCTTTCCAAGCATACTACACAATACACCTTTCCAAGCATACTACACAATACACCTTTCCAAGCGTACTACACAATACACCTTTCCAAGTGTTCTACACAATACACCTTTCCAAGTGTTCTACACTATACACTTTCCTAAGTGTACAACAAAATACATCTTTCCAAGTGTACTATACAATACACCTTCATAAATGTGCTGCACAATACACCTTTCCTAGCATACTACACAATAGTACACTTTTCCATTCGTACTACACAATACAACTTTCCAAAGGTACTACACATTGTACACCTTTCCAAGCATACTACACAATACACCTTTCTAAGCACACTACACAATATTACACCTTTCCAAGCATACTACACCATAGTATATCTTTCCAATCTAGATCATTGTTCAGCAAAAGATTACACAGTATAAAACATGACTTCAATATTTCTTAACTGGCGTATTATAATTTTATGTCAATAAAACTTGCAAAGTATGAGTTTATGACGCAACCTGGAGATAGTTTCAGTAAAAGCACTGCATTACTACCTTAATACAATTCAACTCGTATTTACTGTATTCAATAATTTGTTAATTTATCTGTTTTTCCTAATAACTGATCTCTTTTTGTATTTCCAATTACCTTCTGTTACTTCTTTCGAATGAACACCATAATATTCTTTGGGAGCTTGAATTTCAAGTCAAACGCCCCTTTGGTGGGGTTGTTCCATAGGAAAAGGGTTCATCTTCTACATAGTAACAATAATAGTACTACAAGTCCATAACAAATTAATACCACCCCTCATCTTACTTTTTACTAGTACAAGAAATAAGAGAGTTACTGTCAAAACTGGCTATCAAGTCATAAAATCCACTGGCCAAAACTGGCCATCAAGGCATAAAATCTACTGGCCAAAACTGGCTACCTAGGAATAAAATCCACTGGTCAAAATTGGCTATCAAGGTATAAAATCCACTGGCCAAGATTGGCTATCAAGTCTTAAAATCCACCGGCCAATCATTAAAAATTGACCCTAATAAATACATCACCTAGTACATAAATGTGCAACAAATTCCAATGCATTGGCAAAATATCACTCTCCCCCTAAAGGTGCTAGGATGATAATAGTTATTCATTTATGATAAAAATCTAAAATCTTCTTAATCTGCCAGCTATCTGCAACCTATCACTGAAATTACTCAATTTAATCTCCAAAAATCATGTTTTGCAAAAAAAAATCCTGGATTTTCCCCCAAAACACTTGTCAAATCTGGCCCATCTTAAAACTCACATAAAATGGGTACTTGGAAGAAAAGAGCAAAATGTTAAAATTTCACATTATGAGACCTACAAAATTCTGAAACTTCCATAAAATAAATAATTGGCAAACCAAAACCAACCTTGCAATTGATTCTAGACTATGTTTACTATTGGAAAATATCAGAAGCTATTAAATAATTGAGTAAGCATGATACAATTCTCAAAATTGCAGTCTTTCAACACAGATTCAATCAATAAATCAATCATTTCCTGCAGGACCCAAGGGGATGCATAGGGCCTCGATGAACTCACGCCACCACATTCTGTCCTGGGATAACTCCTCAAGATCTTCCCAACACTCGTCTCCTGCTTCCCGCCTCATTGTCCTTAACCACGTCTCCTTTGGCCTACCTCTACCTCTTCTACCAAGGGCAACCCACCCCGTACTATTCCCTGTCTTCTAGACACATGGCCTAGCCACTTCCAGCATGAGAATCTAACATATTCACTCTAACATATTCACTAATCACAAAAATTTGAGAGTTCCCTATTACTGTCATCATTTTCAAACCTGAACCATCTCATAACTAAACAGAGGACAAATTTCACTCGAGTATGTGCTACATACTACTAAAATCCAACTTGAATTGAGTAAACAAATGCAAACATTGACACAGAAAACTACGGCCAAACTGAGGGCAGCCTTTCCTATATACCCAACCACTTTGCAGGGGATGACAATGAACATAACACTACAGAACCGCAGAAATGGATGTTTACACTGATATCTTGAAACAGTGTTTTGATGTCTATTGAGGGTTCGAGGCTTTCTGAACCCAAGATTATTTGGAACAGGAGATAATTCAGAATCTTTTGGGAATAAAGCTTGCATCTGAATCTAAAAGCCACGGCAGATACATGGAAAGTGTTCTAAATACGAATGAAAACCAAGCGACCAGCTCTATAAGAGTATGGGACTGAAAGCTGGAACTGAAAATATAAAACGAAGACTTCTAAAATAAGATCATTCTAAAAACTCATACATGGCAGAGCATCACACACCCACAATACTCAAAGCCGATTAGTAATAATATGAAAAATGCATAAGTCATTGTGCCAAAAAGGAATTCAAGATACTGTAATGTCAACTGGAGTAAAATAAAAGATTCAAAGGCTCAGGCTTGCCAGATGATAATGCACACCACTTATGTAGGTAGTTACAACCTTATGGGTAACACAAAAGCCCTCAAGATGGGACCCACTGCAAACTGTGGCTCTTTACTTGGGTGCAACAATGTTCTACAGGTCAAGAGAAGGATGCAATGGCCAGAAAAAAATAAGAAGTCCATATCCAATTTGTTTACAGCTTTTTCTAGTTAATGGAAAGAACTCCTCTTCATCAGAAATGCATCTACTGAAGAAAATGGTGAAGACCAAGAGAGAAAGAATTATCCTTCTGAAACATTACCTGAATTGGACAAATGACTACTGACCTCTTCTACTGATCTCTTCTTGGGAAAGCATAGGCTCTGAAGCAGCCTTTAAAATATTCTGCTGCTGTGAATAACATAAATATCTGAACAATACAAAAAAGATGGTAAACAAGAGATCTGACAACAAGCCCACTTCAGCCTGCAAGCAAGCCTGCCTGCCTAACGTTACCATCTCCAGACCACTTTTCAATAAGTGTTCGTCAAACTAATATGAGTGAATCCATAAAACACTGCTTTGTTCCACAGGTAGAAGAGCATATGGATTCTTTGCAAAGGAAACTGAGTAACAGACCTGATGTGTACACAGAATTTTACTATTACATTTTCCTAATTATTATTCAGAAGATGAATCCTACTCATATGGAACAAACCTGCAGGGGCCACTGACGTGAAATTCAAGCTTCCAAAGAATATGGTGTTCATTTGAAAGAAGAGAAGGTAATAGGAAATACAAAAAGAATAGATCAGTTATTAGAAAAGAAAAAATACTTTACCAAATTAATATATAAACAGATACAACGTATATATAAATTATAAAATACAAGTAGAATTGCCTAAGGGTAACAGTGTATTGCATCTTCACTTGAACTTCTAAGGTTCCAATTGCACATCCTCCTCAAGAAGACTGTTTCGCAGTCCAACAGTGTGAGGAATAAAAGACCTCTGGAACTGAGAAGTTTGACGTGAGACACATTTATTGCTTATTGCAGCTACTGTTCAGCAAATCTGATCGCTCTCAGCAGCAAAAGAGGATCCTAGATCAACTGTGAATGCGATAAAACAACCTTTACAAGGCTAGGTTCACAACAAGGGACTTCTGCCCAATTCCTGATGTATAGAATTTTATACTTCAAGTATCAACGCTGCAGTACCACACTCCTCCCAACTAAATGAATAAACGTTGGAAAGGTGTCTCATATTTGGTAGGGACTTCCCGATGCTCATTAGTAATTAATGAAATCACAATTAATGGCCTCCTCACTTAAATCTATATGCTTTGACTACACAGGCTTGGTAGTTTAAGGCTCAAAGAACATCAAATTTCATACAATTTTGCATGAAATAAACACAATATTTGTCTGTAAGAAACATTTGTATTTCAGAAATAAAACATTATGCAGGTTTCAATTACAGTGTGCCTTGCTTGTTGCCGACAGCACTAAAGGTTCTTTGCAGTGCCCTTTTGGACATGGCTGCATAATTTTCTATCATTTACTTATCTATATTCCCTTTTTGGCTCTTTCAACCTCTATCTCCAACTTTACCAACCTTGCCCTCATCCAAAATCCACTTTCACAGAAGAACAAATCCTTTTTTGGTGACCCCTATGAGTCTAGAAATGTGGCTCAGTGGTCTTACAATGCAACAGGGTCATTTACTATACAGTTCTAAATACAGTATACTAGTATTATACATTATCAAAATAGCAAATAGAATTGTTTGATGATAAGGAGGGATTGTGAAAGAGGAGAGAAAATAATTAACAGCCCAAAAAGAAAGTAACAGACCCACTTCTCTGAGAAAGGAGGACTGCTAGAGTAGAAAAAACAGACTTAAAAAGTTAACATCAGCAGAGGCACAATTTGCACGAAATCAGTCAAAACTACTTTACGATTAAAACCATTACTTTACGCATCACCTATCCTAAGGACCCACTGATTAACTCACTATACAATATCTATACGACATCCCAACGTACAACAAATTCCAGCACTTGGGAAGAAATGCAGAGGTAACGCAACAAAATTCAATGTATACAGTTGATGAAAACAGCAAAAATATATTATGTTAATGTACAGAACAATTCGTAAAATCACATATCTAGTTTCAAGTTCCCAATGAATGTACAAGATTCTCTGATTACAAGGAAGGAAACTAGTAATGAACCTAGAATATTTCAGACATTCTTGTACATACAGAGCTAACCAAATTTATGCATACACAGTACAACGAAACAAAAATTCTGACATTATTATATAAAACTTGAACTTATTTTCAAAATTCCAATAAAAAGTCTTAAGATAACTTGCAAGGAATACTTCTGCCGACTCAGAAGCTAATGCTCAGTAATGTGTATGCATAAGGAAGTCCTACAAACCAGAAACCTGTACTTACTGCCAATCTTCATACTCTTCGTCTGACGAATACGCGATGTATTTGTTGAATGGTTTCCGGAGACTTAGACGCCTGGTACTTTCCTGTTGAGATAAAAAAATGTTTATTTCATTTCTGAACACTTCAAATGCCATCATATGTCTACCAGTATTATGAAATATTTAAAACTGTGTTTTGAAGTGTTAAGGAATATATGAGTTATTAAAAAGTTTAACCAGATCAAAGTGCAACATCCGTATCCCTGTTAACATGTTTCAAAGAAGGTAACATTCTGGGAAAATTTCCCTGATATACTGAATACATTTTCAAGACTACACACACAAATGTTTGCCTAGATTTTGATAATACAAGTTAAAAACATCTTCAACTTTTCTTATATTTATTAAATATATTTTCAAAACTACACATGTAAATGTTTGCCTCTAAATTTTGAAAACACAAGCTAAAAACATCTTCAACTTTTCTACGTTCATAATCAAGAAGGGTTTAATACATTTTCCTCTGGGTACTGCAGTTCAAACAACTAGATTGGGTTTTTTAATAGTACACTATTTACAGTACAGTATATTAATGTACGTTATCAATCAAGACAATGATTTCCTATATGATATTTATACAAAAAACAAGAAGAACTAAGATTTACTTCATAGGTAAAACTTCTTATTTTTAAGGACACTAACATTTACTTTATAGGTAAAAATTCTTTATTTAAAGGAAACTCACATTTACTCTATAGGTATAATTCTTTACAGTATTTAAAGAAACTAAAATTCATCTTTTAAGAGAAAAATTCTTTATTTAAAGGAAACTAAAATTGACTGTATAACTAAAAATTCTGTATTTAAAAGAAACACATTTACTTTATAGGTATAAATTCTTTATTTAAAAGAAACAAAATTTACTTCACGAGTAAAAATTCTTCATTTAAATAGTAAAATTTCTTTATGTGAAGGAAACTACAAGAAAAATTCCAAACGCAAGCTATGACTCCTCCCAAGCAACTTTGTTTACTAAAAAAAATCAGACTAACCCTAAGCCTTGATGGAGTATCACCGCCACTGAAGTAACCACTGTTGAGGCGGTCTCTCGTATCATTCTCATCAAAGAACTCTCGGGCAGGTCTGAAGGGTTCGTTGGCCCCGTAAGTTCCACTTTTCTCTCCTGTGAAGAAAAGAAGAAATTTTAACAAATACTGTATTTTCTTTTCTTATCTTCAACAAAGTTTAATGACATATCCATCCAATGTGATAAGTAATGGTGCACAGTTCATTAATAAGGAACTGGAATACAAAATTTAGGCCTAAAGCCAGGCACTAGGGCCTATGAGGTCATTCGGCACTGAAAATAATGTTTAAACAATTGTTAGGAGAGGGTGGAAGGTAAGATGGAAGAAAGAGAATATGAACGGAGGTATAGTAAAAAGAATGAAAGGGGTTGTAGCTAGGGGCTGAAGGGGCGCTACAAAGAACCTCAAGTAATGCCTACAGTGCACCGTGTGAGGTAGACTGACTGCACTAACCCCCTGGGGTGTTCATTAATAAGGGCAATACAATTTCCATGAATAAACTTTGATTTGAAATAAGTACCTAATAGTATCTGAACTAATAATACCTCAGATATGTGTTTTTCATTAATAATAGATCTTCATCATGACATTCTTTTAACTTTTATTCATCCACCTATTCTTTTGCTGCCTATACCATAATCACAGTCAAATGTCTGGGTGCTCAGCTATCCACTGAAGTTACTCTACTATTGAAGGTTAAGTTAATGGCATGTCCTCATAAAATCTCATCTAAACAGGTAACAAGTTAAGGATATCAGCCCTAGTAAGCCAAACGTGAATGTCACAATATGGCAGAATCAAATAACACAAAACAGTATTACAATACCCCGTGAATCAACAGCTAACTCACAAAGTAACCTTTTAAAATGGTGAAAAAAACTCATCATATGAATGTTAAGGCAGCAAATTAACATGGTAAAATGTCATTAACATTATTATGATAGGATTTTCCTTGACAAGGCATAATATATATGCCTTTGAAACCAAAACAAGAAAGATCAAGCAAAAAAAAAACTCCTGTAGCACACTGGACATTGGCAGTACACTATAAGTGCACATTTACAGGTACTAATTACTAGACAGTATTTCAAATTCCAGGAAATTTTCGAAACCACACAAGAACACACGTTTAAAAGGGTAACCTTTTGCCACTGTAATATGTAAAAGAAATAATTCTCAGGTAAAACTGTTTAAAAACGTGTTGAATATTAGCTCCGCGTAAATAAATAATCCTACTAGGTTGGATTGTGCCTTAGAATATTCAAGTTCTACCTCAGGTTTAGTGTAGAGCAAATCTTTACACTTGTAAATCTGCAACACTTCTAACTCAGGTTTAGTGCAGAGTAACTCTGCACACTTATACATCTGGGACACTGCTCACTCATGTTTAGTGTAGAGTGACTCCGTACACTTGTAAATCTGGGACACTATGTCATCAAGTTAATGTACCCTAAAGTTAACTATGACAAAATACAGTATGCCTAATAAGCTCAAGAGATGGATAGATTGTTTCAAATCTTTTCCACACCATCACCTCCTGAAATGACCAGTGATATCATTTCTTCACTACAAAGCAATACCAAAATAATACTGTCCCGGGTAACATAAATAAAAAAAAAAAACGAATACATGTGTAAACGATATTAAAAACCACTTCTTGCCTATTATAAAATTGTAACAGCAATATTTGTACCTTATAAACAAAAACAAAAATTATTAAACCTGATAATGAACATACACTGACACTGGAAGAGAATAATCACCTAGATATAATCCCCAAGCAATAGTTGCCCTCTGCCACACTGATATCTCCAGTATCATATTCCTCGGTTTTCACTACACTATTGCATCTGACTACAGGTATACTTCACGACTCAAATGAGACAGTATGTTAAACAACAAGATTTTATTATCAGTCACATGGGTTAATATTTAAATATTCATTCCAGATTTAAATAAATAGAAGCATGTATGGATTTTTTCGTTGGGGTCTAACACAAATCTAATTGCAGTCAGTACACTATTCCAAGTAAGATAATAAGAACTAATAACAGGGGATATTTTATGCTTCAATATAAATCAAAGTTAAAATAGCTGCAAAAGCCTTTTTTTTATGACCAACCTTGTGAGAGTAATACAACTGAAAAACATCCTTTTATTGCAAGCAAAATTTACTTTAAACCTTCAACACCAGATTCCTTCCATAACTATGGAATATATTACTGACCGCAATTAAAGAGAAAAATCAATGCAATTCTTATCATTTATTTAAATCTGGAATGACTATATATTAACTCAATTATTAACAGATAATAAATTCAAGTTGTCTGACAAACTAACTCATCTGAAGTTCCGATATATGCCTGTAGTTAGGGGCAGTGGTGCAATGAAAACTATGAAAAATTATACGGGGGGGGGGTATCAATACGGCAAGGTGTAGCTATTGCGTGGGGTATTCTGCTATCTAAGTAAAGACAGGGCTCCTGAGAAAACCCAAAATTATTATCTTTCAGTATCAGTGTGTGCTCATTAATGATTATGAAAGAAAAAAGGTCCACACGAGCAGATTTAGACACCCACCAAACACACTTCCATCCTCAAAGCCCGACTCCGAGGACTCCACGACTGAAGAGGCTCTCGTCTTGTCTTTGGGCGGGGTGAGGAACCCTATGACTGTGTTCTTGACGCTTTCTGCCAAGCCTGCGACGCCTCCATTCAGGCCAACCTGAGGCCCTCCGTTGGTGCTGGTGTCCAGGATATTCCTCCGGACTTTTGTGGTGGTTGTCTCACTGGTAGAGACTGTCTTCTCCTGCAAGATGAATCATCATGAGTACGAAGTTCAAGAGGATGACATCAGTTTTATGAAAACAATTCCTTGTACGGTTGAAAACATCAGTTCTACAGAAACAATTCATTGCAAGGTCGATCATCATGAGAACAAAGTTCAAGAGGATGACATCAGTTTTATGAAAACAATTCCTTGTACGGTTGAAAATATCAGTTCTACATAAACAATTCATTGCAAGGTCGATCATTATGAGTACAAAGTTCAAGAGGATGACATCAGTTTTAAGAAAGCAATTCCTTTTATGGTTGAAAATATCAGTTCTACACAAACAATTCATTGCAAGGTCGATCATTATGAGTACAAAGTTCAATAGGATGACATCAGTTTTATGAAAGCAATTCCTTTTACGGTTGAAAACATCAGTTCTGCACAAACAATTCATTGTAAGGTCGATCATTACGAGTACAAAGTTCAAGAGGATGATAACTCCAATTTTTGGGGAACAATTCCTTTTACGGTTGAGAACATCAGTTCTACAGAAACAATTCATTGCAAAAATCAATCATCATGAGTACAAAATTTAAGAGACAACATCACTTTTAGGGAAACAATTCCTTTAAAGGTTGAAAACAACATCAATTCTACTAGAGAAACAGTTTTCTTAGAAAACATCAATTCTACTAGAGACACAATTCCTATAAAGTAAAAACAATGTATTTCTAGTTAAAAACATCATCAATTCAAGGCAAACAACTCCAAATAAGTTAAACTTGAACAGACAGTAAAGTGTGTGTGGAATCCTGTGGCTATAATTAAACTATGTGTGTATTTATGAAGTCTGAATATACTACAGTACATTCAGAGTTCTTCACGATTTACCTGTACACTAAAATGCACATTAATTTTATTACATAAAAGAACAAGCTTTAGTTCGTCATTCTAAATATGAATCCCCAATGCACTAATTTTGCTTAATGACATGACTTCTGTTCATCGTTATACATATTAATAATTTATGATACTCTGCCTTACTATAACAGAATGACACAAGCATTAATCCAATTTTTTGAAGCACTGCTTATAATTATAACTGAATATGACTATTTCATAATTACACAACTGTGTAGACAAATTTATAAAAAAATTCTAATAATAATATGACTGTCTTCTACTTACACACCTGTGTAGACACATTTATTAAAAGTTATTATAACTAAATAGGACCAATACATACACACCTGTGTAGACAAACATACTGCATACACATCACACATCATCTGACACACAAAGCAATGACTATGTACAGTATATATATCCAAGATAAATTTAAGGAGGATTGTTTTCAACAATTATACCAACTACGATTACTTCTCAGTGCCACAATCACTTGGCCACGTAAACAAAGCATTCATTATATGACTGTCAGGGCAAAGCAATGACTCAGCTTCCTTATCACTCAATATTTCACAGTTTTTCATTTTCTTTGTCATAAAAAATAATATATCGTTTATCAGACGAACGAGGTGTGGTGGGGTTCATATACCTGATAAGATAAAGCATATCTGCTTCGTCCTTAGACCATCCCCCCCCCCCCTAAAATAAAGAGCCTTTGTTTGTAAATGAAGTTTGATGAAAAAGTGCATTCACCAGAGGATATATATATATATATATATATATATATATATATATATATATATATATATATATATATATATATATATATATATATGTGTGTGTGTATCTAGATCACAACGATGTTTTAAACGTGGGAGGATGGTTTTCCTTTTAAATTAGCATTTAAAATTATTCATATGTATAATCTATATGACCAGGTTCGTGTTACAAATGTACACTTCTTCCTTAGACTAAGTGTAGGCTAAGTTTACGACTTTCAGCAATGAACAGATAGATTACATTATGTATGAAGTAAAATTACAGGCGATTGACTTAGGCAGTTCATTACTATCATTGTAATTTATCATTGCCACAGTAATTATTATTATAAAGGGATGGACACACTCCAGTCTCATAATTTTCAGAGATTATAGAGACAACTCGTAAGCTTTATACGACATAGTACTGAACAAATTCATTATGACTTTTTAATGTGCGATACAGACAATTCTCTCTCTCTCTCTCTCTCTCTCTCTCTCTCTCTCTCTCTCTCTCTCTCTCTCTCTCTCTCTCTCTCTCTCACGGTGAATCAACCCCCATGGGTTAATCAAGAAAGATGAACCGCAAGAAAAACATCGCTGCTGCTCAATACGATGTGGCACCGTGACGTCATCCAACAGGTGCCAGATGGCACTAGATATTTCCGTGTGGGCGACCACCTTCTATAAATTGAAATGATAATAAATAAGAATATAATAATTCTCTTTCCCTGACGTTCTGCCAACTTGCAGGCAATTACTTAATTATTTAATTATGGAGTTATGTCGACTGTATGTACTTTTGACTTGAGAGCTTGTCTCGAGGTGTAAGATGACAAATGAATAAACCAATTCATATAAGTATTTCTACAATCAAAAGCTCAAAACAAGATTGGATTTCATCAAACATGTCTAGTGGTAGCAACTAATAATAATAATAATAATAATAATAATAATAATAATAATAATAATAATAATAATAATAATTTGTAAGGCTATTAATAATGTCTAAAAATCAGCAATTTAAATAATAATAATAATAATAATTCATAAGGCTATTAATAATAAGTCTCAAAAACTCAGCAATTTAAATAATAATAATAATAATAATAATAATAATAATAATAATAATAATAATAACAATAATCCAGTATTCCATTAATAACAAAGGTCACGATAAAACAAGCAATTTCAATAATAATAATAATAATAATAATAATAATAATAATAATAATAATAATAATAATAATAATTTCAGTTACAACAAACACTCCCAGCTGTCAAACCGCACGTGTAGAGTTTCTCGTGGAATCTCGCAAAAACCCGAGAAATGTCATTCATCCGTCGGAAGGGAAACTCAATCTCCTCTTGACAGCAACAATTCAGACCGAAATAAACTTTGAATCAGAACAACGGAGACGGGATTTACGCAAACGCAAAACCTGACTGTCAGCCTTATTATTATTATTATTATTATTATTATTATTATTATTATTATTATTGCGTTGAACTCTCAATGCCGAGAACAGGAGTAATTTTGTATAAGGTCCACAATAATATATCAGTAGAGTGTGCGTCTTTATCAAAATGTATAAAAAGATTTCGAACCTTATCCTGGGTTCATCCTCAGCTGGAATGAACCCAGGATAGGGTTCGAGAGCTTTTTATACATTTTAATAAAAACTCGCATTCTACTTATATATTGTTGTGGACCTTATACAAAGATAGTATTATTATTATTATTATTATTATTATTATTATTATTATTATTATTATTATTATTATTATTATTCAATGTTTCAAAGTTATTTTTTTATCTGTTGCCTGTGTGATGCGTCACTCGCCTCTATTGCATACGCCCTTGCTATTTCTGAATGCACAGTCCTTTTGTTCTACAGCTCTCTCTATACCTTCTAACTTCCCAACAACAGTCAACATCATATTCGACTTTCTACATCAGCTTTCTCCCATTCCTTCTCCATGATCAAGCCACCTACGTACTGCACGCCCTGGAATCTCATTCACCCTAAGCCTTACATTTTCTCTCTCTCTCTCTCTCTCTCTCTCAGCCATTATTCTCACATCATATACGAATTCATAAAACAACTTTCTCCCATTCCTTCTCCATGACCAATCCACCTAAACACTCCATACTCTAGTCTATTATTCATAATAAGTCTTACACATTGTTACCTGAATCTCTCTCTCTCTCTCTCTCTCTCTCTCTCTCTCTCTCTCTCTCTCTCTCTCTCTCTCTCTCTCTCTCTCTCTCTCTCTCAGCTGTTGCCTCACATCATGTACAAGTTTATGAAACAACTCTCTCCCATTCCTTCTCCATGATCAAGCCACCCAAACACTCATACTCTAGTCCATTATTCATACTAAGTCTTACACTGTGTTACCTGAATATTTCTCTCTTTCTCTCCCCATGATCAAGCCACCTAAATAACTGCACACCCTGGTATTTCATTCATACTTAGTCTTGCATTGTGTTACATGAATATCTCTCTCTCTCTGATCAAGCCACCTAAATACTGCACACCTTGGTACCTCATTCATACTTAGTCTTGCATTGTGTTACCTGAATCTCTCTCTCTCTCCATGATCAAGCCACCTAAATACTGCACACCTTGGTACCTCAATCATACTGTCTTGCATTGTGTTACCTGAATCTGTCTCTCTCTCTCTCCATGATCAAGCCACCTAAATACTGCACACCCTGGTATCTCATTCATACTTAGTCTTAGTCTTGCATTGTGTTACCTGAATCTCTCTCTCTCTCTCTCTCTCTCTCTCTCTCTCTCTCTCTCTCTCTCTCTCTCTCTCTCTCTCTCTCTCCATGATCAAGCCACCTAAATAACTGCGCACCCTGGCACCTCATTCATACTTAGTCTTAGTCTTGCATTGTGTTACCTGAATCTCTCTCTCTCTCTCTCTCTCTCTCATCTGTTTTCCTCACCCACCTTCTTCAACTCGCGGGCTCGGCGCCGCCTTCTTTCCTCTTCTCTCTGCATCTCCTCGAAGAGTATGTCGGCCTTCGTCACGGCCGGAGCAGGAGGAGGAGGATACTGGAGCACGTTCAGGTAGGAGCTGTG
>JANJGK010006159.1:35000-39503 GCA_039081455.1 Macrobrachium rosenbergii
GAGCAAATAAGTTTTAACAATTCAATGTTTACAGTGAGATCTTGCAATAACTAGGCAAGATGCCAATCACAAGACATCATAAACCAGCTGAAATATGAATGACGAATTACAGATGTATCTACTAACACCCACGATTCTAGAAAGAAAAAAGAAAGAAAGAAATGTACCCCAACACCTGCAACTCCATCGAAACTCCCGGCAACATCTGCATAGGCTAAGATACCTCCTTTTATTAAATACCCTTCGTATGGTAAGATTTCATCAGCTACTAACACTAGGTGACACATTAATAAGCATTAGTTTCACCTAGAAACCTCCTTATGCAGGAACACGACTTTCGTTACTGAATCTCAACACTTTGTATTTATCAACGATGGCAATCTTTTCTCCATCTCTCTCTCTCTCTCTCTATCGTCACCCGGAAATGGGTCTCGCCACCTCAAAGAGCCACCCAGTTTCTCCAAACGCTATTTTCGTAACATCCTTTTGCACCAGCTTTTCAAAGACACTTTCTGAATCCGGTTTCGAATCCTTTAAATCGAGTCATATGTCAAACCCATAAGTGCCTTTGGAACGGCGCATGCAAACAACAGATGTATTCAGCATCTCTTTCTAACCGCCCAAACTCGTGAGTCTAAACAGCCCTTTCAACTAAAATGTCTACCATACGAATATCATGTCTTCATGAACGTCCCTCCCACAACCCACCCCCATCCCATTTAAGGGGCGTACGTACGGTTACAGTCTCTCATTAACAAACATAAAAACGTCAAGAGCGCTCTCTGAATCCCCAAAACAACGAAAGGCATGCGTGCGCATATCCAAAGAGGCGTGGAAGACATCTCAAGTGGGTTGGTTCTGCGTTTGTTTCAGTGCTCAATGC
Organism: Macrobrachium rosenbergii; assembly: GCA_039081455.1. Lineage (NCBI taxonomy): Eukaryota > Metazoa > Arthropoda > Malacostraca > Decapoda > Palaemonidae > Macrobrachium > Macrobrachium rosenbergii. The sequence continues at coordinate 35,884 of JANJGK010006159.1, forward strand.
GATTCCTTGACATTTCATAATCTCTCTCTCTCTCTCTCTCTCTGCGTTTTAACTGACGTGCCTAATCTATTATCTACACCCGTCTCCTTCGTTATAGTTTAATCTCTACGTGACGTCTCCCACCTTCCTCTGGTATTTTTACCACTTTCTGAATAACAAACTTCCGGAAAAAATCTCTCTCTCACATTCCTTTGCCTAGCTTTTTCATCAATTTCTACCCTCTCTGCCTGTCTCTCGAACACACACGCGCAAACAAACAATATGTAGGTCTATATACGTATTAGGGAAGTCTCTTCTTCCCTACATTAGGTCTAGCTGCTAATCCCTCCCCTCGTGAGGGGAACACTCAGCAGGGAGCCCTTTAGTCTTATATCCCATATTCGCGACCATTCAGTGGCATCAAGTTCCATCATGGCGATGGGGCTGATTAACGATGGCTAAATTCATGCCCACGTCAATTCAGGCAGTTCCACGAAGTGCGTTTTTTTCCTAGTCTCATACACGTTCGTCTTTTTTTTATAAAACTGTATACGTCCTCTCTCTCTCTCTCTCTCTCTCTCTCTCTCTCTCTCTCTCTCTCTCGCATATAAAACTATACGTCTTTTCTCTCTCTCTTTCATATAAAACTGTACGTCCTCTCTCTCTCTCTCTCTCTCTCCCCTCTCTCTTATATAAAACTATATGTTCTCTCTCTCTCTCTCATGAATATATAAAGCTCTCTCTCTCTCTCTCTCTCTCTCTCTCTCTCTCTCTCTCTCTCTCTCTCTCTCTCTCTACGAATACATAAGTTTAAACAACATTAAGTTACCTTATCCACGCATACAAACACCGCACTGGTTTAAATGCCGAACATACCCTAGTATCTCGTTCCCCAGATACAAACACCTCCCCTTCCAGAAGGCAATATCGCAGAACAATACGCATCTCTGGGTAAACAATCGCTCCACGTGTGCGTCATCACAAGCACCCATACACCCCCAATAACCTCTTTCACCCTCCTCTCCATCATCCCCTTCCTCACTCGGCAACAGACGATCAATGTGACCAGCAGCATCCATTCCTCTCTGTCTCTCCCTCTCTCTCTCTCTCACACTTGATTCTTAGGCCTTAATATCTCTCACTAAACACATGACAAAGAAGAGATCGTATGGTGCTGACCTGAACTACTTACTGCCTACTGTGTCGTAAGTTGCTGGACCTCAGCAAATTACTGTATCACCACTTTTCGAAAGGTGTTTGGTATGGGTTAGCACTTTTCAAAACAGTGTCCCTGTTTTCAATAACAACAATGTCTCAACGTCAACAAATATAACAGTATCACATGCGTGTTTGTGTGTGGGGGGGAAAATGCCTTCACGAACGGCGGGTTCACCAGTCCAGGATGAACAACAGATTTCCCACCGAATAAAAAAAAAAAAAAACGAAAACTTTATATACACTCCGTCATTCACACATCCTGTTGCTTCGATACAAATCGCTATTTCGAGCCATTAAATGGCCTAGTCACTCTTAACACCGGTTTTTACACACTACACACACACTTACACTAATAACGCACTATTCAAAAAGCACTTTGTCAAAAATAATTCAATATTTGTCTTTGGAAAACACGAAAAACACGGCCCAGAAAGACTACGAGTAGTTCGTCCCGTCACCGACAAGCTTGTACACTCTCTGCCTGACGGCGCGCGTCGTCTGCTGGTCGTCATTCGGGCGCATGCGCATAACAGGGACGAACCATTCTGGAACGCACATGGACCGGCGTCTAGTTTTGTTTCGTCCGACACAACTCGACCGAAAAAAAGCAACTTTATATTTGTTTATTGCTTATTTTAAGTCACTTTAAATTCACCTAAGATCACTGAGCAATGTTAGAATATACTTTTAAGTCATCACAGCAACGGAAGTTTAAAAGACTGGAGATCGAACCGAAAAGTTTCAAAAGTTCGACACTTGCTGACTTTTCAGAGAGAGAGAGAGAGAGAGAGAGAGAGAGAGAGAGAGAGAGAGAGAGAGAGAGCTGTTTCCTCCTTGCTGCAGGTACGGGAGGGTCCATTCATAAGTGCTGCAAGTGCAAAGTTCCGTCCCCCCCCAAAAAAAAAAACAGGCACAATCGATATAAGAAGTAGCTTGGGAAGTCAAGAGAAAGACATAAAACTAAAGAATAATAAACTTTCAGTATAAGAAGCAGCTTGAAGAGTCAGAAAAAACAGTTAAAACTAAATAATAATAATAATACACTTAGCTACGGGAGATGACACCCGCCTCCTTCAACCGCGGACTTGAATCAGCATCTCCCAACTTCCTGTCTCAACTCCCAACAAACCTTTGCCCTCCAAGGAGGTTACAACCCCTATGTTGCCCACCCACTCAACCTACCACCTTTGATGCCCAAACCCCGATGCCCCACCCAAAGGAAGGAAAATTGAACGTCGGCCCCCCATCTCTCACCAGGATTTTTAACCAGGGCGGATCTAACGGAGCAGGAGATGTGATTTTAGCCCCACCGCGAACTCTGAAGTTTCACAGGTTGAAAGTCATCGGAAAATGACGTCATAGTAATTGTTATTACAATTAATTTTACAGCTGGTTTGATAATTCGTTTACCATTGCGACACCACGACGGTATTCTGTACGAGTAAACTGGTCAGTTTAATGTCTTTGTTCCTATCACTGCATTCAGTATTGTTACTGTCTTTTATTGAATTCTTGAACACACCTCTGACTCTTATTAAATTTCAGAACAAGACATTTAACTCTCTCTCTATCTCTCGTTGTTTGACTCCGTGCCCTAGACTCATATCAAGAGGAAATCCGTTTCCACTTCGTCCAAACCCGGATTCCTTTTAGGAGAGAGAGAGAGAGAGAAGAGAGAGAGAGAGAGAGAGAGAGAGAGAGATAGAGAGAGAGAGAGAGAGAGAGAGAAAAGGCCGATTGTGAGGCCAATTAACCGCGATAAAGAGTTACTCAGATGATGCTTGCTGTGGTGCTCTCCACTTGGGTCTATATTGGGAAGCAGGAGTTCACGGGGCGCGTGACACGCTTGGGAAATCGTTTACCCGTGACGGCTGCGATTTTTTTATACACCCTCTCTCTCTCTCTCTCTCTCTCTTTAAAGAAGTGGTTTTTATTCCCCTATTTTCATTCCTCCGTTAATAAGCATATACATATTAACACAAGCACACGTGTAGCTGAAAAGACACATAGGTCTATGCATGCATGTTTACGTAAGCCGGTAAGTCCATTCAGGAGCTCTTCCAAAACCGGAAAAAAATCCTTGTAACCCAAGTTTGCGTTGCTGTAAGAAGACTTTTCTAACTTATTTTCCAAACTTACCGCAAAGGTTTTTTTTTTTCTCTTATTTTCAAAATTTACCTCAGAAATCATGTGATGTCACAGATCGTTTTATCACGTGGATGTGGCAATGTGCTAAAATACACCGGTCTAAGCACCTGCAAGGTTTGTTTTTTCTACTTTTCTTTAGACCAACATTTTCCTTGGTGACGTCAGCGACAAGCTTCTCTCTCTCTCTCTCTCTCTCTCTCTCTCTCTCTCGAAAGAGTGGTTCGACTGTGTTCGTGTGTCTTCTTCTTTTTACAGGCCTTTTGAAATGTAAACAA
>JANJGK010006160.1:0-39479 GCA_039081455.1 Macrobrachium rosenbergii
GGGTGGTCATTGGGGGGTCATGGGGGGTCATGGGGGTCATTGGGGGGGTCATGGGGGGGTCACGGGGGGTCATGGGGGGTCATGTGGGGGTCATGGGAGGTCATGGGGGGTCATTAGGGGGGTCATGGGGGGTCATGGGTGGGTCATGGGGGTCATTGGGGGTCATGGGGGGGTCACGGGGGGTCATGGGGGGTCATGTGGGGGTCATGGGAGGTCATGGGGGGTCATTAGGGGGGTCATGGGGGGGTCATGGGTGGGTCATGGGGTCATTGGGGGGTTGTGGGAGGGTCATGGGGGGTCATGGGGGGTCATTGGGGGGGTCATGGGGGGTCATGGGGGGTCATAGGGGGGTCTTGGGGGGTCATGGGGGGTCAGGGGGGGTCATTGAGGTGGTCATTGGGGGGTCATTGGGGGGTCATGGGGGTCATTGGGGGGTCATGGGGGGTCACGGGGGGGTCATGGGGGGTCATGGGGGGGGTCATGGGAGATCATGGGGGGTCATTAGGGGGGTCATTGGGGGGTCATGGGGGGTCATGGGGGGTCATTGGGGGGGTCATGGGGGGGTCATGGGGGGTCATGGGGGGTCATGGGGGGTCATTAGGGGGGTCATGGGGGGGTCATGAGGGGTCATGGGGGGTCATGGGGGTCATTGGGGGGTCATTGGGGGGTCATGGGGGTCATGGGGGGTCATGGGGGTCATTGGGGGGGTCATAGGGGGGTCTTGGGTGGGTCATGGGGGGTCAGGGGGGGTCATTGGGGGGGTCATTGGGGGGTCATACGGGGGTCTTGGTGGGTCATGGGGAGGTCATTGGGGGTCATGGGGGGTCATGGGGGGTCATTAGGGGGTCATGGGAGGGTCATGGGGGTCATGGGGGGTCATGGGGGGTCATTGGGGGGGTCATGGGGGGTCATGGGGGGTCATGGGGGGGTCATGGGGGGTCATAGGGGGGGTCATGGGGGTCATTGGGGGGGTCATGGGAGGGTCATGGGGGTCATGGGGGGTCATTGGGGGGGTCATTGGGGGGTCATGGGGGGGTCATAGGGGGGTCTTAGGGGGGGTCATGGGGGTCAGGGGGTAATTGGGGGGTCATTGGGGGGTCATACGGGGTCTTGGTGGGTCATGGGGAGGTCATTGGGGGTCATGGGGGGTCATTGGGGTCATGGGGGGTCATTGGGGGGGTCATGGGGGTCATGGGCGGGTCATGGGGGGTCATTAGGGGGGTCATGGAAGGGTCATGGGGGGTCATGGGGGGGCCATGGGGGTCATGGGGGGGTCATGGGGGGTCATGGGGGGGTCATGGGGGGGTCATGGGGGGTCATGGGGGGTCATAGGGGGGTCATGCGGGGCCATGGGGGGTCATGGGGGGGTCATGGAGAGGTCATGGGGGTCATGGGGGGTCATTGGGGGGTCATAGGGGGTCATGGGGGAGTCATGGGGAGGTCATTGGGGGGTCATGGGGGGTCATGGGGGGTCATGGGGGGTCATAGGGGGGTCTTGAGGGGTCATGGGGAGGTCATTGGGGGGTCATTGGGGGGTCCTGGGGGGGGGTCATAGGGGGGTCTTGGGGGTCAGGGGGGTCATTGGGGTGGTCATTGGGGGGTCATTGGGGGGGTCATTGGGGGGGTCATGGGAGGGTCATGGGGGGTCATGGGGGGTCATTTGGGGGGTCATTGGGGGGTCGTGGGGGGTCATGGGGGTCATTGGGGGGGTCATAGGGGGGTCACGGGGGGGTCATGGGGGGTCATGGGGGTCATGGGAGGTCATGGGGGGTCATTAGGGGGGTCATGGGGGGGTCATGGGTGGGTCATGGGGGGTCATAGGGGGGTCATGGGAGGGTCATGGGGGGTCATGGGGGGTCATGGGGGGGTCATTGGGGGTCATGGGGGGGTCATGGGGGGGTCATGGGGGGGTCAATGGGGGGGTCATGGGGGGTCATTAGGGGGGTCATGGGGGGGTCATGAGGGGTCATGGGGGGGTCATGGGGGTTCATGGGGGGGTCATTGGGGGGTCATGGGGGGTCATTGGGGGGGTAATTGGGGGTCATGGGGGGGTCATAGGGGGGTCTTGGGGGGGTCAGGGGGGGTTAGGGGGGTCATTGGGGGGGTCATTGGGTGGTCATATGGGGGTCTTGGTGGGTCATGGGGAGGTCATTGGGGGGTCATGGGGGGTCATGTGGGGTCATTGGGGGGTCATTGGGGGGGTCATAGGGGGGTCATGGGGGGTCATGGGGGGTCATGGGGGGGTCATGGGGGGTCATAGGGGGGTCATGGGGGGTCATTGGGGGGTCATGGGGGGTCATGGGAGGGTCATGGGGGGTCATGGGGGGTCATTGGGGGGTCATTGGGGGGTCATGGGGGTGTCATAGGGGGTCTTGTGGGGGTCATGGGGGGTCATGGGGGTCATGGGCGGGTCATGGGGGGTCATTAGGGGGGTCATGGGAGGGTCATGGGGGGTCATGGGGGGGGCCATGGGGGGTCATGGGGGGGTCATGGGGGGTCATGGGGGGTCATGGGGGGGTCATGGGGGGTCATGGGGGGGTCATGGGGGGTCACAGGGGGGTCATGGGGGGCCATGGGGGGTCATGGTGGGTCATGGAGAGGTCATGGGGGTCATGGGGGGGGTCATTGGGGGGTCATAGGGGGTCATGGGGGAGTCATGGGGAGGTCATTGGGGGGTCATGGGGGGGTCATGGGGGGGTCATGGGGGGGTCATAGGGGGGTCTTGAGGGGTCATGGGGAGGTCATTGGGGGGTCATGGGGGGGTCCTGGGGGGGTCCTGGGGGGGTCATGGGGGGTCATAGGGGGGTCTTGGGGGGTCATGGGGGGGTCATAGCGGGGTCATGGGGGGTCATGGGGGGTCATGGGGGGTCATGGGGGGGTTATGGGGGGTCATAGGGGGGTCATGGGGGGGTCATGGGGGGTCATGGGGGGTCATGGGGGGTCATTGGGGGGTCATTGGGGGGTCTTGGGAGGGTCATGGGGGGTCATGGGGGGTCATTGGGGGGGTCATTGGGGGTCATGGGGGGTCATAGGGGGGGTCTTGGGGAGTCATGGGGGGGTCATTGGGGGGGTCATAGGTGGGTCATGGGGGGTCATGGGGGGTCATGGGGGGTCATTAGGGGGTCAAGGGCGGGTCATGGGGGGTCATGGGGGGTCATGGGGGGTCATTGGGGGGGTCATTGGGGGGGTCATAGGGGGGTCATGGGGGGTCATGGGGGGTCATGGGGGGTCATGGGGGGTCATGGGGGGTCATAGGGGGGTCATGGGGGGTCATTGGGGGGTCATGGGAAGGTCATGGGGGGTCATGGGGGGTCATTTGGGGGTCATTGGGGGTCATGGGGGGGTCATAGTGTGGTCTTGGGGGGTCATGGGGGGCCAGGGGGGTCATTGGGGGGTCATTGGTGGGTCATGGGGGGTCATGGGGGTCATTGGGGGGGTCATGGGGGGGTCACAGGGGGTCATGGGGGGTCATGGGGGGTCATAGGGGGGTCATGGGGGGGTCATTGGGGGTCATGGGGGGTCATGGGGGGGTCATGGGGGGCCATGGGGGGTCATTGGGGGGTCATTGGGGGGTCATGGGAGGGTCATGGGGGGTCATGGGGGGTCATTGGGGGGGTCATTGGGGGTCATTGGGGGTCATAGGGGGGTCTTGGGGAGTCATGGGGGTCATTGAGGGGGTCATGGGTGGGTCATGGGGGGGTCATGGGGGGTCATGGGGGGCCATTAGGGGGGTCATGGGGGGGGTCATGGGGGGTCATGAGGGGTCATTGGGGGGGTCATTGGGGGGTCATAGGGGGCCATAGGGGGTCCGGGGGGGGTCATGGGGGTCATAGGGGTGTCATGGGGGGTCATTGGGGGGGTCATGGGAGGGTCATGGGGGGGTCATGGGGGGTCATTTGGGGGGTCATTGGGGGGTCATGGGGGGTCATAGGGGGGTCTTGGGGGGGTCATGGGGGGTCAGGGGGGTCATTGGGGTGGTCATTGGGGGGTCATGGGGGGTCATGGGGGTCATTGGGGGGGTCATGGGGGGGTCACGGGGGGGTCATGGGGGGTCATGTGGGGGTCATGGGAGGTCATGGGGGGTCATTAGTGGGTCATGGGGGTCATTGGGGGGTTGTGGGAGGGTCATGGGGGGTCATGGGGGGTCATGGGGGGTCATTGGGGGGTCATGGGGGGTCATGGGGGGGTCATAGGGGGGTCTTGGGGGGGTCATGGGGATCAGGGGGGGTCATTGGGGTGGTCATTGGGGGGTCATGGGGGGTCATGGGGGTCATTGGGGGGGTCATGGGGGGGTCATGGGGGGGTCATGGGGGGTCATGGGGGGGTCATGGGAGATCATGAGGGGTCATTAGGGGGGTCATGGGGGGGTCATGGGGGGTCATGGGGGGTCATTGGGGGGTCATGGGGGGTCATGGGGGGTCATGGGGGGTCATGGGGGGTCATTAGGGGGGTCATGGGGGGTCATGGGTGGGTCATGGGGTCATTGGGGGGTTGTGGGAGGGTCATGGGGGTCATGGGGGGTCATGGGGGGTCATTGGGGGGGTCATGGGGGGGTCATGGGGGGGTCATGGGGGGGTCATGGGGGTCATAGGGGGGTCATGGGGGGTCATTGGGGGGGTCATGGGAAGGTCATGGGGGGTCATGGGGGTCATTTGGGGGGTCATTGGGGGTCATGGGGGGTCATAGGGTGGTCTTGGGGGGGTCATGGGGGGCCAGGGGGGGTCATTGGGGGGTCATTGGTGGGTCATGGGGGGTCATGGGGGTCATAGGGGGGGTCATGGGGGGTCACGGGGGTCATGGGGGGTCATGGGGGGTCATAGGGGGGTCATGGGGGGGTCATGGGGGGTCATGGGGGGGTCATGGGGGGCCATGGGGGGTCATTGGGGGGTCATTGGGGGGTCATGGGAGGGTCATGGGGGGTCATGGGGGGTCATTGGGGGGTCATTGGGGGGTCATTGGGGGTCATAGGGGGGTCTTGGGGAGTCATGGGGGGTCATTGAGGGGGTCATGGGTGGGTCATGGGGGGGTCATGGGGGGTCATGGGGGGTCATTAGGGGGGTCATGGGGGGGTCATGGGGGGTCATGGGGGGTCATTGGGGGGTCATTGGGGGGTCATGGGGGGTCATGGGGGGTCAGGGGGGGTCATGGGGGGTCATAGGGGGGTCATGGGGGGTCATTGGGGGGTCATGGGAGGGTCATGGGGGGTCATTTGGGGGGTCATTGGGGGGTCATGGGGGGGTCATAGGGGGGTCTTGGGGGGGTCATGGGGGGTCAGGGGGGTCATTGGGGTGGTCATTGGGGGGTCATGGGGGGTCATGGGGGTCATTGGGGGGGTCATGGGGGGGTCACGGGGGGGTCATGGGGGGTCATGTGGGGGTCATGGGAGGTCATGGGGGGTCATTAGGGGGGTCATGGGGGGGTCATGGGTGGGTCATGGGGGTCATTGGGGGGTTGTGGGAGGGTCATGGGGGGTCATGGGGGGTCATTGGGGGGGTCATGGGGGGTCATGGGGGGTCATAGGGGGGTCTTGGGGGGTCATGGGGGGTCAGGGGGGGTCATTGGGGTGGTCATTGGGGGGTCTCATGGGGGGGGGGTTGGGGCGGGTCATTGGGGGGGTCAGGGGGGCTGGGGGCACGGGGGGTCATGGGGGGTCATGGGGGGGTCATGGGAGATCATGGGGGGTCATTAGGGGGGTCATTGGGGGGTCATGGGGGGTCATGGGGGGTCATTGGGGGGGTCATGGGGGGGTCATGGGGGGTCATGGGGGGTCATGGGGGGTCATTAGGGGGGTCATGGGGGGGTCATGAGGGGTCATGGGGGGTCATGGGGGTCATTGGGGGGGTCATTGGGGGGTCATGGGGGGTCATTGGGGGGGTAATTGGGGGTCATGGGGGGGTCATAGGGGGGTCTTGGGTGGGTCATGGGGGGTCAGGGGGGGTCATTGGGGGGGTCATTGGGGGGTCATACGGGGGTCTTGGTGGGTCATGGGGAGGTCATTGGGGGGTCATGGGGGGTCATGGGGGGTCATTAGGGGGTCATGGGAGGGTCATGGGGGGTCATGGGGGGTCATGGGGGGTCATTGGGGGGTCATGGGGGGTCATGGGGGGGTTATAGGGGGTCATGGGGGGTCATGGGGGGTCATGGGGGGGTCATGGGGGGTCATAGGGGGGTCATGGGGGTCATTGGGGGGGTCATGGGAGGGTCATGGGGGTCATGGGGGGTCATTGGGGGGGTCATTGGGGGGTCATGGGGGGTCATAGGGGGGTCTTGGGGGGTCATGGGGGTCAGGGGGTAATTGGGGGGTCATTGGGGGGTCATACGGGGTCTTGGTGGGTCATGGGGAGGTCATTGGGGGTCATGGGGGGTCATTGGGGTCATGGGGGGTCATTGGGGGGTCATGGGGGTCATGGGCGGGTCATGGGGGGTCATTAGGGGGGTCATGGAAGGGTCATGGGGGTCATGGGGGGGCCATGGGGGGTCATGGGGGGGTCATGGGGGGTCATGGGGGTCATGGGGGGGTCATGGGGGGGTCATGGGGGGTCATGGGGGTCATAGGGGGGTCATGCGGGGCCATGGGGGGTCATGGGGGGCGTCATGGAGAGGTCATGGGGGTCATGGGGGGTCATTGGGGGGTCATAGGGGGTCATGGGGGAGTCATGGGGAGGTCATTGGGGGGTCATGGGGGGTCATGGGGGGGTCATGGGGGGGTCATAGGGGGGTCTTGAGGGGTCATGGGGAGGTCATTGGGGGGTCATTGGGGGGTCCTGGGGGGGTCATAGGGGGGTCTTGGGGGGTCAGGGGGGTCATTGGGGTGGTCATTGGGGGGTCATTTGGGGGGTCATTGGGGGGGTCATGGGAGGGTCATGGGGGGGTCATGGGGGGTCATTTGGGGGGTCATTGGGGGGTCGTGGGGGGTCATGGGGGTCATTGGGGGGGTCATAGGGGGGTCACGGGGGGTCATGGGGGGTCATGGGGGGTCATGGGAGGTCATGGGGGGTCATTAGGGGGGTCATGGGGGGTCATGGGTGGGTCATGGGGGGTCATTGGGGGGGTCATGGGAGGGTCATGGGGGGTCATGGGGGGTCATGGGGGGGTCATTGGGGGGTCATGGGGGGTCATGGGGGCTGGGGGGTCATGGGGGGTCATGGGGGGTCATTAGGGGGGTCATGGGGGGGTCATGAGGGGTCATGGGGGGTCATGGGGGTTCATGGGGGGGTCATTGGGGGGTCATGGGGGGTCATTGGGGGGGTAATTGGGGGTCATGGGGGGGTCATAGGGGGGTCTTGGGGGGGTCAGGGGGGGTTAGGGGGGTCATTGGGGGGGTCATTGGGTGGTCATATGGGGGTCTTGGTGGGTCATGGGGAGGTCATTGGGGGGTCATGGGGGTCATGGGGGGTCATTGGGGGGTCATTGGGGGGTCATGGGGGGTCATGGGGGGTCATGGGGGGTCATGGGGGGTCATAGGGGGGTCATGGGGGTCATTGGGGGGTCATAGGGGGTCATGGGGGAGTCATGGGGAGGTCATTGGGGGGTCATGGGGGGTCATGGGGGGGTCATGGGGGGGTCATAGGGGGGTCTTGAGGGGTCATGGGGAGGTCATTGGGGGGTCATTGGGGGGTCCTGGGGGGGTCATAGGGGGGTCTTGGGGGGTCAGGGGGGTCGTTGGGGTGGTCATTGGGGGGTCATTGGGGGGGTCATTGGGGGGGTCATGGGAGGGTCATGGGGGGTCATGGGGGGTCATTTGGGGGGTCATTGGGGGGTCGTGGGGGGTCATGGGGGTCATTGGGGGGGTCATAGGGGGGTCACGGGGGGTCATGGGGGGTCATGGGGGGTCATGGGAGGTCATGGGGGGTCATTAGGGGGGTCATGGGGGGTCATGGGTGGGTCATGGGGGGTCATTGGGGGGGTCATGGGAGGGTCATGGGGGTCATGGGGGGTCATGGGGGGGTCATTGGGGGGTCATGGGGGGTCATGGGGGGTCATGGGGGGTCATGGGGGGTCATTAGGGGGGGTCATGGGGGGTCATGAGGGGTCATGGGGGGTCATGGGGGTTCATGGGGGGGTCATTGGGGGGTCATGGGGGGTCATTGGGGGGGTAATTGGGGGTCATGGGGGGGTCATAGGGGGGTCTTGGGGGGGTCAGGGGGGGTTAGGGGGGTCATTGGGGGGGTCATTGGGTGGTCATATGGGGGTCTTGGTGGGTCATGGGGAGGTCATTGGGGGGTCATGGGGGTCATGGGGGGTCATTGGGGGGTCATTGGGGGGTCATAGGGGGGTCATGGGGGGTCATGGGGGGTCATGGGGGGTCATGGGGGGTCATAGGGGGGTCATGGGGGGTCACTGGGGGGGTCATGGGGGGTCATGGGAGGGTCATGGGGGGTCATGGGGGGTCATTGGGGGGTCATTGGGGGGTCATGGGGGTGTCATAGGGGGTCTTGTGGGGGTCATGGGGGGTCATGGGGGTCATGGGCGGGTCATGGGGGGTCATTAGGGGGGTCATGGGAGGGTCATGGGGGGTCATGGGGGGGGCCATGGGGGGTCATGGGGGGGTCATGGGGGGGTCATGGGGGGTCATGGGGGGGTCATGGGGGGTCATGGGGGGGTCATGGGGGGTCACAGGGGGGTCATGGAGGGCCATGGGGGGTCATGGGGGGGTCATGGAGAGGTCATGGGGGTCATGGGGGGGTCATTGGGGGGTCATAGGGGGTCATGGGGGAGTCATGGGGAGGTCATTGGGGGGTCATGGGGGGTCATGGGGGGTCATGGGGGGGTCATAGGGGGGTCTTGGGGGGGTCATGGGGGTCAGGGGGTAATTGGGGGGTCATTGGGGGGTCATACGGGGTCTTGGTGGGTCATGGGGAGGTCATTGGGGGTCATGGGGGGTCATGCGGGGCCATGGGGGGTCATGGGATGCGGGGCCATGGGGGGTCATGGGGGGGTCATGGAGAGGTCATGGGGGTCATGGGGGGTCATTGGGGGGTCATAGGGGGTCATGGGGGAGTCATGGGGAGGTCATTGGGGGGTCATGGGGGGTCATGGGGGGGTCATGGGGGGGTCATAGGGGGGTCTTGAGGGGTCATGGGGAGGTCATTGGGGGGTCATTGGGGGGTCCTGGGGGGGTCATAGGGGGGTCTTGGGGGGTCAGGGGGGTCATTGGGGTGGTCATTGGGGGGTCATTGGGGGGGTCATTGGGGGGGTCATGGGAGGGTCATGGGGGGTCATGGGGGGTCATTTGGGGGGTCATTGGGGGGTCGTGGGGGGTCATGGGGGTCATTGGGGGGGTCATAGGGGGGTCATGGGGGGGTCATGGGGGGTCATGGGGGGTCATGGGAGGTCATGGGGGGTCATTAGGGGGGTCATGGGGGGTCATGGGTGGGTCATGGGGGGTCATTGGGGGGGGTCATGGGAGGGTCATGGGGGGTCATGGGGGGTCATGGGGGGGTCATTGGGGGGTCATGGTGGGGTCGTGGGGGGTCATGGGGGGGGTCATGGGGGGTCATGGGGGGTCATTGGGGGGTCATTGGGGGGTCATGGGGGGTCATGGGGGTCATTGGGGGGGTCATAGGGGGGTCACGGGGGGGTCATGGGGGGTCATGGGGGGTCATGGGAGGTTATGGGGGGTCATTAGGGGGGGCATGGGGGGGTCATGGGTGGGTCATGGGGGGTCATAGGGGGGGTCATGGGAGGGTCATGGGGGGTCATGGGGGGTCATGGGGGGGTCATTGGGGGGTCATGGGGGGGTCATGGGGGGTCATGGGGGGTCATGGGGGGTCATTAGGGGGGTCATGGGGGGGTCATGAGGGGTCATGGGGGGTCATGGGGGTTCATGGGGGGGTCATTGGGGGGTCATGGGGGGTCATTGGGGGGGTAATTGGGGGTCATGGGGGGGTCATAGGGGGGTCTTTGGGGGGTCAGGGGGGGTTAGGGGGGTCATTGGGGGGGTCATTGGGTGGTCATATGGGGGTCTTGGTGGGTCATGGGGAGGTCATTGGGGGGTCATGGGGGGTCATGTGGGGTCATTGGGGGGTCATTGGGGGGTCATAGGGGGGTCATGGGGGGTCATGGGGGGTCATGGGGGGGTCATGGGGGGTCATAGGGGGGTCATGGGGGGTCATTGGGGGGGTCATGGGGGGTCATGGGAGGGTCATGGGGGTCATGGGGGGTCATTGGGGGGTCATTGGGGGGTCATGGGGGTGTCATAGGGGGTCTTGTGGGGGTCATGGGGGGTCATGGGGGTCATGGGCGGGTCATGGGGGGTCATTAGGGGGGTCATGGGAGGGTCATGGGGGGTCATGGGGGGGCCATGGGGGGTCATGGGGGGTCATGGGGGGGTCATGGGGGGTCATGGGGGGGTCATGGGGGGGTCATGGGGGGGTCATGGGGGGTCATTGGGGGGGTCATGGGGGGTCATGGGAGGGTCATGGGGGGTCATGGGGGGTCATTGGGGGGTCATTGGGGGGTCATGGGGGTGTCATAGGGGGTCTTGTGGGGGTCATGGGGGGTCATGGGGGTCATGGGCGGGTCATGGGGGGTCATTAGGGGGGTCATGGGAGGGTCATGGGGGGTCATGGGGGGGCCATGGGGGGTCATGGGGGGGTCATGGGGGGTCATGGGGGGTCATGGGGGGGTCATGGGGGGTCATGGGGGGGTCATGGGGGGTCACAGGGGGGTCATGGGGGGCCATGGGGGGTCATGGGGGGGTCATGGAGAGGTCATGGGGGTCATGGGGGGGTCATTGGGGGGTCATAGGGGGTCATGGGGGAGTCATGGGGAGGTCATTGGGGGGTCATGGGGGGTCATGGGGGGGTCATGGGGGGGTCATAGGGGGGTCTTGAGGGGTCATGGGGAGGTCATTGGGGGGTCATGGGGGGGTCCTGGGGGGGTCATGGGGGGTCATAGGGGGGTCTTGGGGGGTCATGGGGGGGTCATAGCGGGGTCATGGGGGGTCATGGGGGGGTCATGGGGGGTCATGGGGGGGTTATGGGGGGTCATAGGGGGGTCATGGGGGGGTCATGGGGGGGTCATGGGGGTCATGGGGGGTCATTGGGGGGTCATTGGGGGGTCTTGGGAGGGTCATGGGGGGTCATGGGGGGTCATTGGGGGGGTCATTGGGGGTCATGGGGGGTCATAGGGGGGTCTTGGGGAGTCATGGGGGGTCATTGGGGGGGTCATAGGTGGGTCATGGGGGGTCATGGGGGGTCATGGGGGGTCATTAGGGGGGTCAAGGGCGGGTCATGGGGGGTCATGGGGGGTCATGGGGGGTCATTGGGGGTCATTGGGGGGTCATAGGGGGGTCATGGGGGGTCATGGGGGGTCATGGGGGGTCATGGGGGGTCATAGGGGGGTCATGGGGGGTCATTGGGGGGTCATGGGAAGGTCATGGGGGGTCATGGGGGGTCATTTGGGGGGTCATTGGGGGTCATGGGGGGGTCATAGTGTGGTCTTGGGGGGTCATGGGGGGCCAGGGGGGTCATTGGGGGGTCATTGGTGGGTCATGGGGGGTCATGGGGGTCATTGGGGGGTCATGGGGGGGTCACAGGGGGTCATGGGGGGTCATGGGGGGTCATAGGGGGGTCATGGGGGTCATTGGGGGTCATGGGGGGTCATGGGGGGGTCATGGGGGGCCATGGGGGGTCATTGGGGGGTCATTGGGGGGTCATGGGAGGGTCATGGGGGGTCATGGGGGGTCATTGGGGGGGTCATTGGGGGGTCATTGGGGGTCATGGGGGGGTCTTGGGGAGTCATGGGGGGTCATTGAGGGGGTCATGGGTGGGTCATGGGGGGGTCATGGGGGGTCATGGGGGGCCATTAGGGGGGTCATGGGGGGGTCATGTGGGGTCATGGGGGGTCATTGGGGGGGTCATTGGGGGGTCATGGGGGGTCATGGGGGGTCAGGGGGGGGTCATGGGGGGTCATAGGGGGGTCATGGGGGGTCATTGGGGGGGTCATGGGAGGGTCATGGGGGGTCATGGGGGGTCATTTGGGGGGTCATTGGGGGGTCATGGGGGGTCATAGGGGGGTCTTGGGGGGGTCATGGGGGGTCAGGGGGGTCATTGGGGTGGTCATTGGGGGGTCATGGGGGGTCATGGGGGTCATTGGGGGGGTCATGGGGGGGTCACGGGGGGGTCATGGGGGGTCATGTGGGGGTCATGGGAGGTCATGGGGGGTCATTAGGGGGGTCATGGGGGGGTCATGGGTGGGTCATGGGGGTCATTGGGGGGTTGTGGGAGGGTCATGGGGGGTCATGGGGGGTCATGGGGGGTCATTGGGGGGTCATGGGGGGTCATGGGGGGTCATAGGGGGGTCTTGGGGGGGTCATGGGGGGTCAGGGGGGGTCATTGGGGTGGTCATTGGGGGGTCATGGGGGGTCATGGGGGTCATTGGGGGGGTCATGGGGGGGTCATGGGGGGGTCATGGGGGGTCATGGGGGGGTCATGGGAGATCATGGGGGGTCATTAGGGGGGTCATGGGGGGTCATGGGGGGTCATGGGGGGTCATTGGGGGGGTCAGGGGGGGTCATGGGGGGTCATGGGGGGTCATGGGGGGTCATTAGGGGGGTCATGGGGGGGTCATGGGTGGGTCATGGGGGTCATTGGGGGGTTGTGGGAGGGTCATGGGGGGTCATGGGGGGTCATGGGGGGTCATTGGGGGGGTCATGGGGGGGTCATGGGGGGGTCATGGGGGTCATAGGGGGGTCATGGGGGGTCATTGGGGGGGTCATGGGAAGGTCATGGGGGGTCATGGGGGTCATTTGGGGGGTCATTGGGGGTCATGGGGGGTCATAGGGTGGTCTTGGGGGGTCATGGGGGGCCAGGGGGGGTCATTGGGGGGTCATTGGTGGGTCATGGGGGGTCATGGGGGTCATAGGGGGGGTCATGGGGGGTCACGGGGGTCATGGGGGGTCATGGGGGGTCATAGGGGGGTCATGGGGGGGTCATGGGGGTCATGGGGGGGTCATGGGGGGCCATGGGGGGTCATTGGGGGGTCATTGGGGGGTCATGGGAGGGTCATGGGGGGTCATGGGGGGTCATTGGGGGGGTCATTGGGGGGTCATTGGGGGTCATAGGGGGGTCTTGGGGAGTCATGGGGGGTCATTGAGGGGGTCATGGGTGGGTCATGGGGGGGTCATGGGGGGTGATGGGGGGTCATTAGGGGGGTCATGGGGGGGTCATGGGGGGTCATGGGGGGTCATTGGGGGGTCATTGGGGGGTCATGGGGGGTCATGGGGGGTCAGGGGGGGGTCATGGGGGGTCATAGGGGGGTCATGGGGGGTCATTGGGGGGTCATGGGAGGGTCATGGGGGGTCATTGGGGGGTCATGGGGGGTCATTGGGGGGTCATGGGGGGGTCATAGGGGGGTCTTGGGGGGGTCATGGGGGGTCAGGGGGGGTCATTGGGGTGGTCATTGGGGGGTCATGGGGGGACATGGGGGTCATTGGGGGGGTCATGGGGGGGTCATGGGGGGTCATGGGGGGTCATGGGGGGGTCATGGGAGATCATGGGGGGTCATTAGGGGGGTCATGGGGGGGTCATGGGGGGTCATGGGGGGTCATTGGGGGGGTCATGGGGGGTCATGGGGGGTCATGGGGGTCATGGGGGGTCATTAGGGGGGTCATTGGGGTGGTCATTGGGGGGTCATGGGGGTCATTGGGGGGTCATGGGGGGGTCATGGGGGGGTCATGGGGGGGTCATGGGGGGTCATGTGGGGGGTCATGGGAGGTCATGGGGGGTCATTAGGGGGGTCATGGGGGGGTCATGGGTGGGTCATGGGGGTCATTGGGGGGTTGTGGGAGGGTCATGGGGGGTCATGGGGGTCATGGGGGGTCATTGGGGGGTCATGGGGGGGTCATGGGGGGGGGGTCATAGGGGGGTCTTGGGGGGGTCATGGGGGGTCAGGGGGGGTCATTGGGGTGGTCATTGGGGGCTCATGGGGGGTCATGGGGGTCATTGGGGGGGGTCATGGGGGGGTCATGGGGGGGGTCATGGGGGGTCATGGGGGGTCATGGGAGATCATGGGGGGTCATTAGGGGGGTCATGGGGGGGTCATGGGGGGTCATGGGGGGTCATTGGGGGGGTCATGGGGGGTCATGGGGGTCATGGGGGGTCATTAGGGGGTCAGGGGGGGTCATGGGGGTCATTTGGGGGTCATTGGGGGTCATGGGGGGTCATAGGGTGGTCTTGGGGGGGGTCATGGGGGGGCCAGGGGGGGGTCATTGGGGGGTCATTGGTGGGTCATAGGGGGGGTCATGGGGGTCATAGGGGGGGTCATGGGGGGTCACGGGGGTCATGGGGGGTCATGGGGGGTCATTAGGGGGGGTCATGGGGGGTCATGGGGGGTTATGGGGGGTCATGGGGGGTCATGGGGGGGGGGGGGGGGGGGGGGGGGGCAGGGGGGGGGGCAGGGGGGGGGGGGGGGGGCAGGGGGGGGGGGGGGCAGGGGGGGGGGGGGGGGGGGGGGGGGCGGGGGGGGGGGGGGGGGGGGCAGGGGGGGGGGGGGGGGGGGGGGGGGGGGGGGGCAGGGGGGGGGGGGGGGGGGCCATGGGGGGTCATTGGGGGGTCATTGGGGGGTCATGGGAGGGTCATGGGGGGTCATGGGGGGTCATTGGGGGGGTCATTGGGGGGTCATTGGGGGTCATAGGGGGGTCTTGGGGAGTCATGGGGGGTCATTGAGGGGGTCATGGGGGGTCATAGGGGGGGTCATGGGGGGGTCATGGGGGGTCATGGGGGGGTCATGGGGGGTCATTGGGGGGTCATTGGGGGGTCATGGGAGGGTCATGGGGGGTCATGGGGGGTCATTGGGGGGGTCATTGGGGGTCATGGGGGGTCATAGGGGGGTCTTGGGGAGTCATGGGGGGTCATTGGGGGGTCATAGGTGGGTCATGGGGGGTCATGGGAGGTCATGGGGGGGTCATAAGGGGGGTCATGGGCGGGTCATGGGGGGGTCATGGGGGGTCATGGGGGGTCATTGGGGGGGTCATTGGGGGGTCATAGGGGGGTCATGGGGGGTCATGGGGGGGTCATGGGGGGTCATTGGGGGGGGTCATGGGAAGGTCATGGGGGGTCATGGGGGGTCATGGGGGGGTCATGGGGGGTCATGGGGGGTCATTGGGGGGTCATTGGGGGGTCATGGGGGGTCATGGGGGGTCAGGGGGGGGTCATGGGGGGTCATAGGGGGGTCATGGGGGGTCATTGGGGGGGTCATGGGAGGGTCATGGGGGGTCATTTGGGGGGTCATTGGGGGGTCATGGGGGGGTCATAGGGGGGTCTTGGGGGGGTCATGGGGGTTCAGGGGGGTCATTGGGGTGGTCATTGGGGGGGTCATGGGGGTCATGGGGGTCATTGGGGGGGGTCATGGGGGGGTCACTTGGGGGTCATGGGGGGGTCATGTGGGGGTCATGGGAGGTCATGGGGGGTCATTAGGGGGGTCATGGGGGGGTCATGGGTGGGTCATGGGGGTCATTGGGGGGTTGTGGGAGGGTCATGGGGGGTCATGGGGGGTCATGGGGGGTCATTGGGGTGTCATGGGGGGGTCATGGGGGGGGTCATAGGGGGGTCTTGGGGGGGTCATGGGGGGTCAGGGGGGGGTCATTGGGGTGGTCATTGGGGGGGTCATGGGGGGTCATGGGGGTCATTGGGGGGGTCATGGGGGGTCATGGGGGGTCATGGGGGGTCATGGGGGGGGTCATGGGAGATCATGGGGGGTCATTAGGGGGTCATGGGGGGGTCATGGGGGGTCATGGGGGGTCATTGGGGGGTCATGGGGGGGTCATGGGGGTCATGGGGGGTCATGGGGGGGTCATTAGGGGGGTCATGGGGGGTCATGGGTGGGTCATGGGGGTCATTGGGGGGTTGTGGGAGGGTCATGGGGGGTCATGGGGGGTCATGGGGGGTCATTGGGGGGGTCATGGGGGGTCATGGGGGGGTCATGGGGGTCATAGGGGGGTCATGGGGGGTCATTGGGGGGGTCATGGGAAGGTCATGGGTGGTCATGGGGGGTCATTTGGGGGGGTCATTGGGGGTCATGGGGGGTCATAGGGTGGTCTTGGGGGGGTCATGGGGGGCCAGGGGGGGGTCATTGGGGGGTCATTGGTGGGTCATGGGGGGTCATAGGGGGTCATAGGGGGGGTCATGGGGGGTCATTGGGGGGGTCATTGGGGGGTCATGGGAGGGTCATGGGGGGTCATGGGGGGTCATTGGGGGGGTCATTGGGGGGTCATTGGGGGTCATAGGGGGGTCTTGGGGAGTCATGGGGGGTCATTGAGGGGGTCATGGGTGGGTCATGGGGGGGTCATGGGGGGGTCATGGGGGGCCATTAGGGGGGTCATGGGGGGGTCATGGGGGGTCATGGGGGGTCATTGGGGGGGGTCATTGGGGGGTCATGGGGGGTCATGGGGGGTCAGGGGGGGGTCATGGGGGGTCATAGGGGGGGTCATGGGGGGTCATTGGGGGGGTCATGGGAGGGTCATGGGGGGGTCATGGGGGGGTCATTTGGGGGGTCATTGGGGGGTCATGGGGGGGTCTTGGGCGGGTCATGGGGGGTCATTGGGGTGGTCATTGGGGGGTCATGGGGGTCATGGGGGTCATTGGGGGGGTCATGGGGGGGTCACGGGGGGGTCATGGGGGGTCATGTGGGGGTCATGGGAGGTCATGGGGGTCATTAGGGGGGTCATGGGGGGTCATGGGTGGGTCATGGGGGGTCATTGGGGGTTGTGGGAGGGTCATGGGGGGTCATGGGGGGTCATGGGGGGTCATTGGGGGGTCATGGGGGGGGTCATGGGGGGGTCATAGGGGGGTCTTGGGGGGGTCATGGGGGTCAGGGGGGGTCATTGGGGTGGTCATTGGGGGGTCATGGGGGGTCATTGGGGTGGTCATTGGGGGGGTCATGGGGGGGTCATGGGGGGGGTCATGGGGGGTCATGGGGGGGTCATGGGGGGGTCATAGGGGGGTCTTGGGGGGGGTCATGAGGGGTCAGGGGGGGTCATTGGGGTGGTCATTGGGGGGGTCATGGGGGGTCATGGGGGTCATTGGGGGGGTCATGGGGGGGTCATGGGGGGGTCATGGGGGGTCATGGGGGGGTCATGGGAGATCATGGGGGGTCATTAGGGGGGTCATGGGGGGGGTCATGGGGGGTCATGGGGGGTCATTGGGGGGGTCATGGGGGGTCATGGGGGGTCATGGGGGGTCATGGGGGGTCATTAGGGGGGTCATGGGGGGGTCATGGGTGGGTCATGGGGGGTCATTGGGGGGTTGTGGGAGGGTCATGGGGGGTCATGGGGGGTCATGGGGGGTCATTGGGGGGTCATGGGGGGGTCATGGGGGGGGTCATGGGGGGTCATAGGGGGGTCATGGGGGGTCATTGGGGGGGTCATGGGAAGGTCATGGGGGGTCATGGGGGGTCATTTGGGGGGTCATTGGGGGTCATGGGGGGTCATAGGGTGGTCTTGGGGGGGTCATGGGGGGCCAGGGGGGGTCATTGGGGGGTCATTGGTGGGTCATAGGGGGGGGTCATGGGGGTCATAGGGGGGGTCATGGGGGGTCACGGGGGGTCATGGGGGGTCATGGGGGGTCATAGGGGGGTCATGGGGGGGTCATGGGGGGTCATGGGGGGTCATGAGGGGGTCATGGGGGGCCATGGGGGGTCATTGGGGGTCATTGGGGGGTCATTGGGGGGGTCATGGGAGGGTCATTGGGGGGTCATGGGGGGTCATTGGGGGGGTCATTGGGGAGTCATTGGGGGTCATAGGGGGGTCTTGGGGAGTCATGGGGGGTCATTGAGGGGGTCATGGGGGGTCATAGGGGGGTCATGGGGGGTCATGGGGGGTCATGGGGGGGTCATGGGGGTCATTGGGGGGTCATTGGGGGGTCATGGGGAGGGTCCATGGGGGGTCATGGGGGGTCATTGGGGGGGTCATTGGGGGGTCATGGGGGGTCATAGGGGGGTCTTGGGGAGTCATGGGGGGTCATTGGGGGGGTCATAGGTGGGTCATGGGGGGTCATGGGGGGTCATGGGGGGTCATTAGGGGGGTCATGGGCGGGTCATGGGGGGGTCATGGGGGGTCATGGGGGGTCATTGGGGGGTCATTGGGGGGTCATAGGGGGGTCATGGGGGGTCATGGGGGGTCATGGGGGGTCATGGGGGGTCATAGGGGGGTCATGGGGGGGTCACGGGGGGGTCATGGGGGGTCATGGGGGGGTCATGGGAGATCATGGGGGGTCATTAGGGGGGTCATTGGGGGGTCATGGGG
Organism: Macrobrachium rosenbergii; assembly: GCA_039081455.1. Classification (NCBI taxonomy): domain Eukaryota; kingdom Metazoa; phylum Arthropoda; class Malacostraca; order Decapoda; family Palaemonidae; genus Macrobrachium; species Macrobrachium rosenbergii. The sequence continues at coordinate 18,245 of JANJGK010006160.1, forward strand.
GGTCATGGGGGGGTCATTGGGGGGGGTCATTGGGGGGTCATGGGGGGTCATAGGGGGGTCTTGGGGAGTCATGGGGGGTCATTGGGGGGGTCATAGGTGGGTCATGGGGGGTCATGGGGGGTCATGGGGGGTCATTAGGGGGGGTCAAGGGCGGGTCATGGGGGGTCATGGGGGGTCATGGGGGGTCATTGGGGGGGTCATTGGGGGGTCATAGGGGGGTCATGGGGGGTCATGGGGGGGTCATGGGGGGTCATGGGGGGTCATAGGGGGGTCATGGGGGGTCATTGGGGGGTCATGGGAAGGTCATGGGGGTCATGGGGGGTCATTTGGGGGGTCATTGGGGGGTCATGGGGGGGTCATAGTGTGGTCTTGGGGGTCATGGGGGGCCAGGGGGGTCATTGGGGGGGTCATTGGTGGGTCATGGGGGGTCATGGGGGTCATTGGGGGGGTCATGGGGGGGTCACAGGGGGTCATGGGGGGTCATGGGGGGTCATAGGGGGGTCCTGGGGGGTCATGGGGGGTCATAGGGGGGTCTTGGGGGTCATGGGGGGTCATAGGGGGTCATGGGGGGTCATAGGGGGGTCATGGGGGGTCATGGGGGGTCATGGGGGATCATAGGGGGGTCATGGGGGGTCATGGGGGGTCATGGGGGGTCATGGGGGGTCATGGGGGGTCATTGGGGGGTCATTGGGGGGTCATGGGAGGGTCATGGGGGGTCATGGGGGGTCATTGGGGGTCATTGGGGGTCATGGGGGGTCATAGGGGGGTCTTGGGGAGTCATGGGGGGTCATGGGGGTCATGGGTGGGTCATGGGGGGGTCATGGGGGGTCATATGGGGTCATGGGGGGTCATGGGGGGTCATGGGGGGTCATGGGGGGTCATGGGGGGCCATGGGGGTCATTGGGGGGTCATTGGGGTGGTCATGGGAGGGTCATGGGGGGTCATGGGGGGTCATTGGGGGGGTAATTGGGGGTCATGGGGGGGTCATAGGGGGGTCATGGGGGGTCATGGGGGGGTCATGGGGGGGTCATGGGGGGGTCATGGGGGGTCATAGGGGGGTCATGGGGGGTCATGGGGGGGTCATGGGGGGTCATTGGGGGGTCATTGGGGGGTCATGGGAGGGTCATGGGGGGTCATGGGGGGTCATTGGGGGGGTCATTGGGGGGTCATGGGGGTCATAGGTGGGTCTTGGGGAGTCATGGGGGTCATTGGGGGGTCATGGGTGGGTCATGGGGGGTCATGGGGGGTCATGGGGGGTCATTAGGGGGGTCATGGGGGGGTCATGGGGGGTCATTGGGGGTCATTGGGGGGTCATAGGGGGGTCATGGGGGGTCATGGGGGGTCATAGGGGGGCATGGGGGGTCATTGGGGGGGTCATGGGAAGGTCATGGGGGTCATTTGGGGGGTCATTGGGGGGTCACGGGGGGGTCATAGGGTGGTCTTGGGGGGGTCATGGGGGGCCAGGGGGGGTCATTGGGGGGGTCATTGGTGGGTCATGGGGGTCATGGGGGTCATTGGGGGGGTCATGGGGGGGTCACAGGGGGTCATGGGGGGTCATGGGGGGTCATAGGGGGGTCATGGGGGGGTCATGGGGGGTCATGGGGGGTCATGGGGGGTCATGGGGGGCCATGGGGGGTCATTGGGGGGTCATTGGGGGGTCATGGGAGGGTCATGGGGAGTCATGGGGGGTCATTGGGGGGGTCATTGGAGGGTCATTGGGGGTCATAGGGGGGTCTTGGGGAGTCATGGGGGGTCATTGGGGGGTCATGGGGGGGTCATAGGGGGGTCTTGGGGGGGTCATGGGGGGTCAGGGGGGTCATTGGGGTGGTCATTGGGGGGTCATGGGGGTCATGGGGGTCATTGGGGGGGTCATGGGGGGTCACGGGGGGGTCATGGGGGGTCACGGGGGGGGTCATGGGAGGTCATGGGGGGTCATTAGGGGGGTCATGGGGGGGTCATGGGTGGGTCATGGGGGGTCATTGGGGGGGTCGTGGGAGGGTCATGGGGGGTCATGGGGGATCATGGGGGGTCATTGGGGGGTCATGGGGGGGTCATGGGGGGGTCATAGGGGGGTCTTGGGGGGGTCATGGGGGGTCAGGGGGGTCATTGGGGTGGTCATTGGGGGGTCATGGGGGGTCATGGGGGTCATTGGTGGGGTCATGGGGGGGTCACGGGGGGTCATGGGGGGTCATGGGGGGGTCATGGGAGGTCATGGGGGGTCATTAGGGGGGTCATGGGGGGTCATGGGTGGGTCATGGGGGGTCATTGGGGGGTCGTGGGAGGGTCATGGGGGGTCATGGGGGGTCATGGGGGTCATTGGGGGGTCATGGGGGGGTCATGGAGGGTCATGGGGGGTCATGGGGGGTCATTAGGGGGGTCATGGGGGTCATGAGGGGTCATGGGGGGTCATGGGGGGTCATAGGGGGGTCATGGGGGGGTCATTGGGGGGTCATGGGAGGGTCATGGGGGGTCATGGGGGGTCATTTGGGGGGTCATGGGGGGTCATGGGGGGTCATTTGGGGGGTCATTGGGGGGTCATGGGGGGTCAGGGGGGGTCATTGGGGTGGTCATTGGGGGGTCATGGGGGGTCATGGGGGTCATTGGGGGGGTCATGGGGGGGTCACGGGGGGGTCATGGGGGGTCATGTGGGGGTCATGGGAGGTCATGGGGGGTCATTAGGGGGGTCATGGGGGGGTAATGGGTGGGTCATGGGGGTCATTGGGGGGTTGTGGGAGGGTCATGGGGGGTCATGGGGGGTCATTGGGGGGTCATGGGGGGGTCATGGGGGGTCATAGGGGGGTCTTGGGGGGGTCATGGGGGGTCAGGGGGGGTCATTGGGGTGGTCATTGGGGGGTCATGGGGGGTCATGGGGGTCATTGGGGGGTCATGGGGGGGTCACGGGGGGGTCATGGGGGGTCATGGGGGGGTCATGGGAGATCATGGGGGGTCATTAGGGGGGTCATGGGGGGGTCATGGGGGGTCATGGGGGGTCATTGGGGGGGTCATGGGGGGGTCATGGGGGGTCATGGGGGGTCATGGGGGGTCATTAGGGGGGTCATGGGGGGTCATGAGGGGTCATGGGGGGTCATGGGGGTCATTGGGGGGGTCATTGGGGGGTCATGGGGGGTCATTGGGCTGGGTAATTGGGGGTCATGGGGGGGGTCATAGGGGGGTCTTGGGTGGGTCATGGCGGGTCAGGGGGGGTCATTGGGAGGGTCATTGGGGGGTCATACGGGGGTCTTGGTGGGTCATGGGGAGGTCATTGGGGGGTCATGGGGGGTCATGGGGGGTCATTAGGGGGTCATGGGAGGGTCATGGGGGTTCATGGGGGGTCATGGGGGGTCATTGGGGGGTCATGGGGGGTCATGGGGGGGTCATGAGGGGTCATGGGGGGTCATGGGGGGTCATGGGGGGGTCATGGGGGTCATAGGGGGGTCATGGGGGTCATTGGGGGGGTCATGGGAGGGTCATGGGGGGTCATGGGGGGTCATTGGGGGGGTCATTGGGGGGTCATGGGGGGGTCATAGGGGGGTCTTGGGGGGGTCATGGGGGTCAGGGGGGTAATTGGGGGGTCATTGGGGGTCATACGGGGTCTTGGTGGGTCATGGGGAGGTCATTGGGGGTCATGGGGGGTCATTGGGGTCATGGGGGGTCATTGGGGGGGTCATAGGGGTCATGGGCGGGTCATGGGGGGTCATTAGGGGGGTCATGGAAGGGTCATGGGGGTCATGGGGGGGCCATGGGGGGTCATGGGGGGGTCATGGGGGGTCATGGGGGTCATGGGGGGGTCATGGGGGGGTCATGGGGGGTCATGGGGGGTCATAGGGGGGTCATGCGGGGCCATGGGGGGTCATGGGGGGGTCATGGAGAGGTCATGGGGGTCATGGGGGGTCATTGGGGGGTCATAGGGGGTCATGGGGGAGTCATGGGGAGGTCATTGGGGGGTCATGGGGGGTCATGGGGGGGTCATGGGGGGGTCATAGGGGGGTCTTGAGGGGTCATGGGGAGGTCATTGGGGGGTCATAGGGGGGTCCTGGGGGGGTCATAGGGGGGTCTTGGGGGGTCAGGGGGGTCATTGGGGTGGTCATTGGGGGGTCATTGGGGGGTCATTTGGGGGGTCATGGGAGGGTCATGGGGGGTCATGGGGGGTCATTTGGGGGGTCATTGGGGGGTCATGGGGGGTCATGGGGGTCATTGGGGGGGTCATAGGGGGGTCACAGGGGGGTCATGGGGGGTCATGGGGGGGTCATGGGAGGTCATGGGGGGTCATTAGGGGGGTCATGGGGGGTCATGGGTGGGTCATGGGGGGTCATTGGGGGGGTCATGGGAGGGTCATGGGGGATCATGGGGGGTCATGGGGGGGTCATTGGGGGGTCATGGGGGGGTCATGGGGGGGTCATGGGGGGTCATGGGGGGTCATTAGGGGGGTCATGGGGGGGTCATGAGGGGTCATGGGGGGTCATGGGGGTTCATGGGGGGGTCATTGGGGGGTCATGGGAGGTCATTGGGGGGGTAATTGGGGGTCATGGGGGGGTCATAGGGGGGTCTTGGGGGGTCAGGGGGGGTTAGGGGGGGTCATTGGGGGGGTCATTGGGTGGTCATATGGGGGTCTTGGTGGGTCATGGGGAGGTCATTGGGGGGTCATGGGGGGTCATGGGGGGTCATTGGGGGGGTCATTGGGGGGTCATAGGGGGGTCATGGGGGGTCATGGGGGGTCATGGGGGGGGTCATGGGGGAATCATAGGGGGGTCATTGGGGGTCATTGGGGGGGTCATGGGGGGTCATGGGAGGGTCATGGGGGGTCATGGGGGGTCATTGGGGGGTCATTGGGGGGTCATGGGGGTGTCATAGGGGGTCTTGGGGGGGTCATGGGGGGTCATGGGGGTCATGGGCGGGTCATGGGGGGTCATTAGGGGGGTCATGGGAGGGTCATGGGGGGTCATGGGGGGCCATGGGGGGGTCATGGGGGGGTCATGGGGGGGTCATGGGGGGTCATGGGGGGGTCATGGGGGGGTCATGGGGGGTCATGGGGGGTCACAGGGGGGTCATGGGGGGCCATGGGGGGTCATGGGGGGGTCATGGAGAGGTCATGGGGGTCATGGGGGGGTCATTGGGGGGTCATAGGGGGTCATGGGGGAGTCATGGGGAGGTCATTGGGGGGTCATGGGGGGTCATGGGGGGGTCATGGGGGGGTCATAGGGGGGTCTTGAGGGGTCATGGGGAGGTCATTGGGGGGTCATGGGGGGGTCCTGGGGGGGTCATGGGGGGTCATAGGGGGGTCTTGGGGGGTCATGGGGGGTCATAGGGGGGTCATGGGGGGTCATGGGGGGGTCATGGGGGGGGTCATGGGGGGTCATAGGGGGGTCATGGGGGGTCATAGGGGGGTCATGGGGGGGTCATGGGGGGTCATGGGGGGGTCATGGGGGGTCATTGGGGGGTCATTGGGGGGTCATGGGAGGGTCATGGGGGTCATGGGGGGTCATTGGGGGGTCATTGGGGGGTCATTGGGGGTCATAGGGGGTCTTGGGGAGTCATGGGGGGTCATTGAGGGGGTCATGGGTGGGTCATGGGGGGGTCATGGGGGGTCATGGGGGGTCATTAGGGGGGTCATGGGGGGGTCATGGGGGGTCATGGGGGGTCATGGGGGGTCATGGGGGGTCATTGGGGGGTCATTGGGGGGTCATGGGGGGTCATGGGGGGTCAGGGGGGGGTCATGGGGGGTCATAGGGGGGTCATGGGGGGTCATTGGGGGGGTCATGGGAGGGTCATGGGGGGTCATGGGGGGTCATTTGGGGGTCATTGGGGGGTCATGGGGGGGTCATAGGGGGGTCTTTGGGGGGTCATGGGGGGTCAGGGGGGGTCATTGGGGTGGTCATTGGGGGGTCATGGGGGGTCATGGGGGTCATTGGGGGGTCATGGGGGGGTCACGGGGGGTCATGGGGGGTCATGTGGGGGTCATGGGAGGTCATGGGGGGTCATTAGGGGGGTCATGGGGGGGTCATGGGTGGGTCATGGGGGTCATTGGGGGGTTGTGGGAGGGTCATGGGGGGTCATGGGGGGTCATTGGGGGGGTCATGGGGGGTCATGGGGGGTCATAGGGGGGTCTTGGGGGGTCATGGGGGGTCAGGGGGGGTCATTGAGGTGGTCATTGGGGGGTCATGGGGGGTCATGGGGGTCATTGGGGGGGTCATGGGGGGGTCACGGGGGGGTCATGGGGGGTCATGGGGGGGTCATGGGAGATCATGGGGGGTCATTAGGGGGGTCATTGGGGGGTCATGGGGGGTCATGGGGGGTCATTGGGGGGGTCATGGGGGGGTCATGGGGGGTCATGGGGGGTCATGGGGGGTCATTAGGGGGGTCATGGGGGGGTCATGAGGGGTCATGGGGGGTCATGGGGGTCATTGGGGGGGTCATTGGGGGGTCATGGGGGGTCATGGGGGGTCATGGGGGTCATTGGGGGGGGTCATAGGGGGGTCTTGGGTGGGTCATGGGGGGTCAGGGGGGGTCATTGGGGGGGTCATTGGGGGGTCATACGGGGGTCTTGTTGGGTCATGGGGAGGTCATTGGGGGGTCATGGGGGGTCATGGGGGGTCATTAGGGGGTCATGGGAGGGTCATGGGGGTCATGGGGGGTCATGGGGGGTCATTGGGGGGTCATGGGGGGTCATGGGGGGTCATGGGGGGGTCATGGGGGGTCATAGGGGGGTCATGGGGGTCATTGGGGGGGTCATGGGAGGGTCATGGGGGTCATGGGGGGTCATTGGGGGGTCATTGGGGGGTCATGGGGGGGTCATAGGGGGGTCTTAGGGGGGGTCATGGGGGGTCAGGGGGTAATTGGGGGGTCATTGGGGGGTCATACGGGGTCTTGGTGGGTCATGGGGAGGTCATTGGGGGTCATGGGGGGTCATTGGGGTCATGGGGGGTCATTGGGGGGGTCATGGGGGTCATGGGCGGGTCATGGGGGGTGATTAGGGGGGGTCATGGAAGGGTCATGGGGGATTATGGGGGGGCCATGGGGGTCATGGGGGGTCATGGGGGGTCATGGGGGGTCATGGGGGGGTCATGGGGGGGTCATGGGGGGTCATGGGGGGTCATAGGTGGGTCATGCGGGGCCATGGGGGGTCATGGGGGGGGTCATGGAGAGGTCATGGGGGTCATGGGGGGTCATTGGGGGGTCATAGGGGGTCATGGGGGAGTCATGGGGAGGTCATTGGGGGGTCATGGGGGGTCATTGGGGGGTCATGGGGGGGTCATAGGGGGGTCTTGAGGGGTCATGGGGAGGTCATTGGGGGGTCATTGGGGGGTCCTGGGGGGGTCATAGGGGGGTCTTGGGGGGTCAGGGGGGGTCATTGGGGTGGTCATTGGGGGGTCATTGGGGGGGTCATTGGGGGGGTCATGGGAGGGTCATGGGGGGTCATGGGGGGTCATTTGGGGGGTCATTGGGGGGTCGTGGGGGTCATGGGGGTCATTGGGGGGGTCATAGGGGGGTCACGGGGAGGTCATGGGGGGTCATGGGGGTCATGGGAGGTCATGGGGGGTCATTAGGGGGGTCATGGGGGGGTCATGGGTGGGTCATGGGGGGTCATAGGGGGGGTCATGGGAGGTTCATGGGGGGTCATGGGGGGTCATGGGGGGGTCATTGGGGGGTCATGGGGGGGTCATGGGGGGGTCATGGGGGGGTCATGGGGGGTCATGGGGGGTCATTAGGGGGGTCATGGGGGGGTCATGAGGGGTCATGGGGGGTCATGGGGGTTCATGGGGGGGTCATTGGGGGGTCATGGGGGTCATTGGGGGGGTAATTGGGGGTCATGGGGGGGTCATAGGGGGGTCTTGGGGGGTCAGGGGGGGTTAGGGGGGTCATTGGGGGGGTCATTGGGTGGTCATATGGGGGTCTTGGTGGGTCATGGGGAGGTCATTGGGGGGTCATGGGGGGTCATGTGGGGTCATTGGGGGGGTCATGGGGGGTCACTTGGGGGTCATGGGGGGTCATGTGGGGGTCATGGGAGGTCATGGGGGGTCATTAGGGGGGTCATGGGGGGGTCATGGGTGGGTCATGGGGGGTCATTGGGGGGTTGTGGGAGGGTCATGGGGGGTCATGGGGGGTCATGGGGGGTCATTGGGGTGTCATGGGGGGTCATGGGGGGGTCATAGGGGGGTCTTGGGGGGGTCATGGGGGGTCAGGGGGGGTCATTGGGGTGGTCATTGGGGGGTCATGGGGGGTCATGGGGGTCATTGGGGGGTCATGGGGGTCATGGGGGGGTCATGGGGGGTCATGGGGGGGTCATGGGAGATCATGGGGGGTCATTAGGGGGTCATGGGGGGGTCATGGGGGGTCATGGGGGGTCATTGGGGGGTCATGGGGGGTCATGGGGGGTCATGGGGGGTCATTAGGGGGGTCATGGGGGGGTCATGGGTGGGTCATGGGGGTCATTGGGGGGTTGTGGGAGGGTCATGGGGGGTCATGGGGGGTCATGGGGGGTCATTGGGGGGGTCATGGGGGGGTCATGGGGGGGTCATGGGGGTCATAGGGGGGTCATGGGGGGTCATTGGGGGGATCATGGGAAGGTCATGGGTGGTCATGGGGGTCATTTGGGGGGTCATTGGGGGTCATGGGGGGTCATAGGGTGGTCTTGGGGGGGTCATGGGGGGCCAGGGGGGGTCATTGGGGGGTCATTGGTGGGTCATGGGGGGTCATGGGGGTCATAGGGGGGGGTCATGGGGGGTCATTGGGGGGTCATTGGGGGGTCATGGGAGGGTCATGGGGGGTCATGGGGGGTCATTGGGGGGGTCATTGGGGGGTCATTGGGGGTCATAGGGGGGTCTTGGGGAGTCATGGGGGGTCATTGAGGGGGTCATGGGTGGGTCATGGGGGGGTCATGGGGGGTCATGGGGGGCCATTAGGGGGGTCATGGGGGGGTCATGGGGGGTCATGGGGGGTCATTGGGGGGGTCATTGGGGGGTCATGGGGGGTCATGGGGGGTCAGGGGGGGGTCATGGGGGGTCATAGGGGGGTCATGGGGGGTCATTGGGGGGGTCATGGGAGGGTCATGGGGGGTCATGGGGGGTCATTTGGGGGGTCATTGGGGGGTCATGGGGGGTCTTGGGGGGGTCATGGGGGGTCATTGGGGTGGTCATTGGGGGGGTCATGGGGGTCATGGGGGACATGGGGGGGGTCATGGGGGGGTCACGGGGGGGTCATGGGGGGTCATGTGGGGGTCATGGGAGGTCATGGGGGTCATTAGGGGGGTCATGGGGGGGTCATGGGTGGGTCATGGGGGTCATTGGGGGTTGTGGGAGGGTCATGGGGGGTCATGGGGGGTCATGGGGGGTCATTGGGGGGTCATGGGGGGGTCATGGGGGGGGTCATAGGGGGGTCTTGGGGGGTCATGGGGGGTCAGGGGGGGTCATTGGGGTGGTCATTGGGGGGTCATGGGGGGTCATGGGGGTCATTGGGGGGGTCATGGGGGGGTCATGGGGGGGTCATGGGGGGTCATGGGGGGGTCATGGGGGGGTCATAGGGGGGTCTTGGGGGGGTCATGGGGGGTCAGGGGGGGGTCATTGGGGTGGTCATTGGGGGGTCATGGGGGGTCATGGGGGTCATTGGGGGGGTCATGGGGGGGGTCATGGGGGGTCATGGGGGGTCATGGGGGGGTCATGGGAGATCATGGGGGGTCATTAGGGGGGTCATGGGGGGGTCATGGGGGGTCATGGGGGGTCATTGGGGGGGTCATGGGGGTCATGGGGGGTCATGGGGGGTCATGGGGGGTCATTAGGGGGGTCATGGGGGGGTCATGGGTGGGTCATGGGGGTCATTGGGGGGTTGTGGGAGGGTCATGGGGGGTCATGGGGGGTCATGGGGGGTCATTGGGGGGTCATGGGGGGGTCATGGGGGGGTCATGGGGGTCATAGGGGGGTCATGGGGGGTCATTGGGGGGGTCATGGGAAGGTCATGGGGGGTCATGGGGGTCATTTGGGGGGTCATTGGGGGTCATGGGGGGTCATAGGGTGGTCTTGGGGGGGTCATGGGGGGCCAGGGGGGGTCATTGGGGGGTCATTGGTGGGTCATAGGGGGGGTCATGGGGGTCATAGGGGGGGTCATGGGGGGTCACGGGGGTCATGGGGGGTCATGGGGGGTCATAGGGGGGTCATGGGGGGGTCATGGGGGGTCATGGGGGGTCATGGGGGGGTCATGGGGGGCCATGGGGGGTCATTGGGGGGTCATTGGGGGGTCATGGGCGGGTCATGGGGGGTCATGGGGGGTCATTGGGGGGGTCATTGGGGGGTCATTGGGGGTCATAGGGGGGTCTTGGGGAGTCATGGGGGTCATTGAGGGGGTCATGGGGGGTCATAGGGGGGTCATGGGGGGTCATGGGGGGTCATGGGGGGGTCATGGGGGTCATTGGGGGGTCATTGGGGGGTCATGGGAGGGTCATGGGGGGTCATGGGGGGTCATTGGGGGGGTCATTGGGGGTCATGGGGGGTCATAGGGGGGTCTTGGGGAGTCATGGGGGGTCATTGGGGGGGTCATAGGTGGGTCATGGGGGGTCATGGGGGGTCATGGGGGGTCATTGGGGGGTCATGGGGGGGTCATGGGGGGGTCATAGGGGGGTCTTGGGGGGGTCATGGGGGGTCAGGGGGGGTCATTGGGGTGGTCATTGGGGGGTCATGGGGGGTCATGGGGGTCATTGGGGGGGTCATGGGGGGGGTCATGGGGGGGTCATGGGGGGTCATGGGGGGGTCATGGGAGATCATGGGGGGTCATTAGGGGGGTCATGGGGGGGGTCATGGGGGGTCATGGGGGGTCATTGGGGGGGTCATGGGGGGTCATGGGGGGTCATGGGGGGTCATGGGGGGTCATTAGGGGGGTCATGGGGGGGTCATGGGTGGGTCATGGGGGTCATTGGGGGGTTGTGGGAGGGTCATGGGGGGTCATGGGGGGTCATTGGGGGGGTCATGGGGGGTCATTTGGGGGGTCATTGGGGGTCATGGGGGGTCATAGTGTGGTCTTGGGGGGTCATGGGGGGCCAGGGGGGTCATTGGGGGGTCATTGGTGGGTCATGGGGGGTCATGGGGGTCATTGGGGGGGTCATGGGGGGGTCACAGGGGGTCATGGGGGGTCATGGGGGGTCATAGGGGGGTCATGGGGGGGTCATTGGGGGTCATGGGGGGTCATGGGGGGGTCATGGGGGGCCATGGGGGGTCATTGGGGGGTCATTGGGGGGTCATGGGAGGGTCATGGGGGGTCATGGGGGGTCATTGGGGGGGTCATTGGGGGGTCATTGGGGGTCATAGGGGGGTCTTGGGGAGTCATGGGGGGTCATTGAGGGGGTCATGGGTGGGTCATGGGGGGGTCATGGGGGGTCATGGGGGGCCATTAGGGGGGTCATGGGGGGGTCATGGGGGGTCATGGGGGGTCATTGGGGGGGTCATTGGGGGGTCATGGGGGGTCATGGGGGGTCAGGGGGGGGTCATGGGGGGTCATAGGGGGGTCATGGGGGGTCATTGGGGGGGTCATGGGAGGGTCATGGGGGTCATGGGGGGTCATTTGGGGGGTCATTGGGGGGTCATGGGGGGGTCTTGGGGGGTCATGGGGGGGTCATTGGGGGGGTCATTGGGGGGTCATGGGGGGTCATGGGGGGTCAGGGGGGGGTCATGGGGGGTCATAGGGGGGTCATGGGGGGTCATTGGGGGGGTCATGGGAGGGTCATGGGGGGTCATGGGGGGTCATTTAGGGGGTCATTGGGGGGTCATGGGGGGGTCTTGGGGGGGTCATGGGGGGTCATTGGGGTGGTCATTGGGGGGTCATGGGGGGTCATGGGGGTCATTGGGGGGGTCATGGGGGGTCACGGGGGGTCATGGGGGGTCATGTGGGGGTCATGGGAGGTCATGGGGGTCATTAGGGGGGTCATGGGGGGGTCATGGGTGGGTCATGGGGGTCATTGGGGGGTTGTGGGAGGGTCATGGGGGGTCATGGGGGGTCATGGGGGGTCATTGGGGGGTCATAGGGGGGTCATGGGGGGTCATAGGGGGGTCTTGGGGGGGTCATGGGGGGTCAGGGGGGGTCATTGGGGTGGTCATTGGGGGGTCATGGGGGGTCATGGGGGTCATTGGGGGGGTCATGGGGGGGTCATGGGGGGGTCATGGGGGGTCATGGGGGGGTCATGGGGGGGTCATAGGGGGGTCTTGGGGGGGTCATGGGGGGTCAGGGGGGGTCATTTGGGTGGTCATTGGGGGGTCATGGGGGGTCATGGGGGTCATTGGGGGGGTCATGGGGGGTCATGGGGGGGTCATGGGGGGTCATGGGGGGGTCATGGGAGATCATGGGGGGTCATTAGGGGGGTCATGGGGGGGTCATGGGGGGTCATGGGGGGTCATTGGGGGGTCATTGGGGGTCATGGGGGGTCATAGGGTGGTCTTGGGGGGGTCATGGGGGGCCAGGGGGGGTCATTGGGGGTCATTGGTGGGTCATAGGGGGGGTCATGGGGGTCATAGGGGGGGTCATGGGGGGTCACGGGGGTCATGGGGGGTCATGGGGGGTCATAGGGGGGTCATGGGGGGTCATGGGGGGTCATGGGGGGTCATGGGGGGGTCATGGGGGGCCATGGGGGTCATTGGGGGGTCATTGGGGGGTCATGGGAGGGTCATGGGGGGTCATGGGGGTCATTGGGGGGGTCATTGGGGGGTCATTGGGGGTCATAGGGGGGTCTTGGGGAGTCATGGGGGTCATTGAGGGGGTCATGGGGGGTCATAGGGGGGTCATGGGGGGGTCATGGGGGGTCATGGGGGGGTCATGGGGGGTCATTGGGGGGTCATTGGGGGGTCATGGGAGGGTCATGGGGGGTCATGGGGGGTCATTGGGGGGGTCATTGGGGGTCATGGGGGGTCATAGGGGGGTCTTGGGGAGTCATGGGGGGTCATTGGGGGGGTCATAGGTGGGTCATGGGGGGTCATGGGGGGTCATGGGGGGTCATTAGGGGGGTCATGGGCGGGTCATGGGGGGTCATGGGGGGTCATGGGGGGTCATTGGGGGGTCATTGGGGGGTCATAGGGGGGTCATGGGGGGTCATGGGGGGTCATGGGGGGTCATGGGGGGTCATGGGGGGGTCATGGGGGGGTCATGGGGGTCATAGGGGGGTCATGGGGGGTCATTGGGGGGGTCATGGGAAGGTCATGGGGGGTCATGGGGGTCATTTGGGGGGTCATTGGGGGTCATGGGGGGTCATAGGGTGGTCTTGGGGGGGTCATGGGGGGCCAGGGGGGGTCATTGGGAGGTCATTGGTGGGTCATAGGGGGGGTCATGGGGGTCATAGGGGGGTCATGGGGGGTCACGGGGGTCATGGGGGTCATGGGGGGTCATAGGGGGGTCATGGGGGGTCATAGGGGGTCATGGGGGGTCATGGGGGGGTCATGGGGGGCCATGGGGGGTCATTGGGGGGTCATTGGGGGGTCATGGGAGGGTCATGGGGGGTCATGGGGGGTCATTGGGGGGGTCATTGGGGGGTCATTGGGGTCATAGGGGGGTCTTGGGGAGTCATGGGGGGTCATTGAGGGGGTCATGGGGGGTCATAGGGGGGTCATGGGGGGGTCATGGGGGGTCATGGGGGGGTCATGGGGGGTCATTGGGGGGTCATTGGGGGGTCATGGGAGGGTCATGGGGGGTCATGGGGGGTCATTGGGGGGGTCATTGGGGGTCATGGGGGGTCATAGGGGGGTCTTGGGGAGTCATGGGGGGTCATTGGGGGGGTCATAGGTGGGTCATGGGGGGTCATGGGGGGTCATGGGGGGTCATTAGGGGGGTCATGGGCGGGTCATGGGGGGTCATGGGGGGTCATGGGGGGTCATTGGGGGGGTCATTGGGGGGTCATAGGGGGGTCATGGGGGGTCATGGGGGGTCATGGGGGGTCATGGGGGGTCATAGGGGGGTCATAGGGGGGTCATTGGGGGGGTCATGGGAAGGTCATGGGGGTCATGGGGGGTCATGGGGGGGTCATGGGGGGTCATGGGGGGTCATTGGGGGGTCATTGGGGGGTCATGGGGGGTCATAGGGGGTCAGGGGGGGGTCATGGGGGGTCATAGGGGGGTCATGGGGGGTCATTGGGGGGGTCATGGGAGGGTCATGGGGGGTCATGGGGGGTCATTTGGGGGGTCATTGGGGGGTCATGGGGGGGTCATAGGGGGGTCTTGGGGGGGTCATGGGGGGTCAGGGGGGTCATTGGGGTGGTCATTGGGAGGTCATGGGGGGTCATGGGGGTCATTGGGGGGGTCATGGGGGGGTCACTTGGGGGTCATGGGGGGTCATGTGGGGGTCATGGGAGGTCATGGGGGGTCATTAGGGGGGTCATGGGGGGGTCATGGGTGGGTCATGGGGGTCATTGGGGGGTTGTGGGAGGGTCATGGGGGGTCATGGGGGGTCATGGGGGTCATTGGGGGGTCATGGGGGGGTCATGGGGGGTCATAGGGGGGTCTTGGGGGGGTCATCGGGGGTCAGGGGGGGTCATTGGGGTGGTCATTGGGGGGTCATGGGGGGTCATGGGGGTCATTGGGGGGTCATGGGGGGGTCATGGGGGGTCATGGGGGGTCATGGGGGGGTCATGGGAGATCATGGGGGGTCATTAGGGGGTCATGGGGGGGTCATGGGGGGTCATGGGGGGTCATTGGGGGGGTCATGGGGGGTCATGGGGGGGTCATGGGGGGTCATGGGGGGTCATTAGGGGGGTCATGGGGGGTCATGGGTGGGTCATGGGGGGTCATTGGGGGGTTCTGGGAGGGTCATGGGGGGTCATGGGGGGTCATGGGGTCATTGGGGGGTCATGGGGGGGTCATGGGGGGGTCATGGGGGTCATAGGGGGGTCATGGGGGGTCATTGGGGGGGGTCATGGTAAGGTCATGGGGGGTCATGGGGGTCATTTGGGGGGTCATTGGGGGTCATGGGGGGTCATAGGGTGGTCTTGGGGGGGTCATGGGGGGCCAGGGGGGGTCATTGGGGGGTCATTGGTGGGTCATGGGGGGTCATGGGGGTCATAGGGGGGGTCATGGGGGGTCATTGGGGGGTCATTGGGGGGTCATAGGGGGTCATAGGGGGGTCATGGGGGGGGTCATGGGGGGTCATGGGGGGTCATGGGGGGTCATTGGGGGGTCATTGGGGGGTCATGGGAGGGTCATGGGGGGTCATGGGGGGTCATTGGGGGGGTCATTGGGGGGTCATTGGGGGGGTCATAGGGGGTCTTGGGGAGTCATGGGGGGTCATTGGGGGGGTCATAGGTGGGTCATGGGGGGGTCATGGGGGGTCATGGGGGGTCATGGGGGGGTCATGGGCGGGTCATGGGGGGTCATGGGGGGTCATGGGGGGGTCATGGAGAGGTCATGGGGGTCATGGGGGGGTCATTGGGGGGTCATAGGGGGTCATGGGGGAGTCATGGGGAGGTCATTGGGGGGTCATGGGGGGTCATGGGGGGGTCATGGGGGGGTCATAGGGGGGTCTTGAGGGGTCATGGGGAGGTCATTGGGGGGTCATGGGGGGGTCTGGGGGGGTCATGGGGGGTCATAGGGGGGTCTTGGGGGGTCATGGGGGGGTCATAGCGGGGTCATGGGGGGTCATGGGGGGGTCATGGGGGGTCATGGGGTCGTCATGGGGGGTCATAGGGGGGTCATGGGGGGGTCATGGGGGGTCATGGGGGGGTCATGGGGGGTCATTGGGGGGTCATTGGGGGGTCATGGGAGGGGTCATGGGGGTCATGGGGGGTCATTGGGGGGGTCATTGGGGGTCATGGGGGGTCATAGGGGGGTCTTGGGGAGTCATGGGGGGTCATTGGGGGGGTCATAGGTGGGTCATGGGGGGGTCATGGGGGGTCATGGGGGGTCATTAGGGGGGGTCATGGGCGGGTCATGGGGGTCATGGGGGGTCATGGGGGGTCATTGGGGGGGTCATTGGGGGGTCATAGGGGGGTCATGGGGGGTCATGGGGGGTCATGGGGGTCATAGGGGGGTCATGGGGGGTCATTGGGGGGGTCATGGGAAGGTCATGGGGGGTCATGGGGGGTCATTTGGGGGGTCATTGGGGGTCATGGGGGGGTCATAGTGTGGTCTTGGGGGGTCATGGGGGGGCCAGGGGGGTCATTGGGGGGTCATTGGTGGGTCATGGGGGGTCATGGGGGTCATTGGGGGGGTCATGGGGGGGTCACAGGGGGTCATGGGGGGTCATGGGGGGTCATAGGGGGGTCATGGGGGGGTCATTGGGGGTCATGGGGGGTCATGGGGGGTCATGGGGGGGCCATGGGGGTCATTGGGGGGTCATTGGGGGGTCATGGGAGGGTCATGGGGGGTCATGGGGGGTCATTGGGGGGGTCATTGGGGGTCATGGGGGTCATTGGGGTCATAGGGGGGTCTTGGGGAGTCATGGGGGGTCATTGAGGGGGTCATGGGTGGGGTCATGGGGGGGTCATGGGGGGTCATGGGGGGGCCATTAGGGGGGGTCATGGGGGGGGTCATGGGGGGTCATGGGGGGTCATTGGGGGGGTCATTGGGGGGTCATGGGGGGTCATGGGGGGTCAGGGGGGGGGTCATGGGGGGTCATAGGGGGGTCATGGGGGGTCATTGGGGGGGTCATGGGAGGGTCATGGGGGGTCATGGGGGGTCATTTTGGGGGTCATTGGGGGGTCATGGGGGGTCTTGGGGGGGTCATGGGGGGTCATTGGGGTGGTCATTGGGGGGTCATGGGGGGTCATGGGGGTCATTGGGGGGGTCATGGGGGGGTCATGGGAGGGTCATGGGGGGTCATGGGGGGTCATTGGGGGGTCATTGGGGGGTCATTGGGGGTCATAGGGGGGTCTTGGGGAGTCATGGGGGGGTCATTGAGGGGGTCATGGGGGGTCATAGGGGGGTCATGGGGGGGGTCATGGGGGGTCATGGGGGGGTCATGGGGGGTCATTGGGGGGTCATTGGGGGGTCATGGTAGGGTCATGGGGGGTCATGGGGGGTCATTGGGGGGGTCATTGGGGGTCATGGGGGGTCATAGGGGGGGTCTTGGGGAGTCATGGGGGGTCATTGGGGGGTCATAGGGTGGGTCATGGGGGGTCATGGGGGGTCATGGGGGGTCATTAGGGGGGTCATGGGCGGGTCATGGGGGGTCATGGGGGGTCATGGGGGGTCATTGGGGGGTCATTGGGGGGTCATAGGGGGGTCATGGGGGGTCATGGGGGGTCATGGGGGGTCATGGGGGGTCATAGGGGGGTCATGGGGGGGTCATGGGGGTCATAGGGGGGGTCATGGGGGGTCATTGGGGGGGTCATGGGAAGGTCATGGGGGGTCATGGGGGTCATTTGGGGGGTCATTGGGGGTCATGGGGGTCATAGGGTGGTCTTGGGGGGGTCATGGGGGGCCAGGGGGGGTCATTGGGGGGTCATTGGTGGGTCATAGGGGGGGTCATGGGGGTCATAGGGGGGGTCATGGGGGGTCACGGGGGTCATGGGGGGTCATGGGGGGTCATAGGGGGGTCAGGGGGGGTCATGGGGGTTCATGGGGGGTCATGGGGGGGTCATGGGGGGTCATGGGGGGTCATTGGGGGGTCATTGGGGGGTCATTGGGGGGTCATGGGAGGGTCATGGGGGGTCATGGGGGGGTCATTGGGGGGGTCATTGGGGGGTCATTGGGGGTCATAGGGGGGTCTTGGGGAGTCATGGGGGGTCATTGAGGGGGTCATGGGGGGTCATAGGGGGGTCATGGGGGGGTCATGGGGGGTCATGGGGGGGTCATGGGGGGTCATTGGGGGGTCATTGGGGGGTCATGGGAGGGTCATGGGGGGTCATGGGGGGTCATTGGGGGGGTCATTGGGGGTCATGGGGGGGTCATAGGGGGGTCTTGGGGGAGTCATGGGGGGTCATTGGGGGGGTCATAGGTGGGTCATGGGGGGTCATGGGGGGTCATGGGGGGTCATTAGGGGGGTCATGGGTGGGTCATGGGGGGTCATGGGGGGTCATGGGGGGTCATTGGGGGGGTCATTGGGGGGTCATAGGGGGGTCATGGGGGGTCATGGGGGGTCATGGGGGGTCATAGGGGGGTCATGGGGGGTCATTGGGGGGGTCATGGGAAGGTCATGGGGGGTCATGGGGGGTCATTTGGGGGGTCATTGGGGGTCATGGGGGGGGTCATAGTGTGGTCTTGGGGGGTCATGGGGGGCCAGGGGGGTCATTGGGGGGTCATTGGTGGGTCATGGGGGGTCATGGGGGTCATTGGGGGGGTCATGGGGGGGTCACAGGGGGTCATGGGGGGTCATTGGGGGGGTCATGGGAAGGTCATGGGGGGTCATGGGGGGTCATTTGGGGGGTCATTGGGGGTCATGGGGGGGTCATAGTGTGGTCTTGGGGGGTCATGGGGGGCCAGGGGGGTCATTGGGGGGTCATTGGTGGGTCATGGGGGGTCATGGGGGTCATTGGGGGGGTCATGGGGGGGTCACAGGGGGTCATGGGGGGTCATGGGGGGGTCATAGGGGGGTCATGGGGGGGTCATTGGGGGTCATGGGGGGTCATGGGGGGTCATGGGGGGCCATGGGGGGTCATTGGGGGGTCATTGGGGGGTCATGGGAGGGTCATGGGGGGTCATGGGGGGTCATTGGGGGGGGTCATTGGGGGGTCATTGGGGGTCATAGGGGGGTCTTGGGGAGTCATGGGGGGTCATTGAGGGGGTCATGGGTGGGTCCATGGGGGGGTCATGGGGGGTCATGGGGGGCCATTAGGGGGGTCATGGGGGGGTCATGGGGGGTCATGGGGGGTCATTGGGGGGGTCATTGGGGGGTCATGGGGGGTCATGGGGGGTCAGGGGGGGGTCATGGGGGGTCATAGGGGGGTTATGGGGGGGTCATTGGGGGGGTCATGGGAGGGTCATGGGGGGTCATGGGGGGTCATTTGGGGGGTCATTGGGGGGTCATGGGGGGTTCTTGGGGGGGTCATGGGGGGTCATTGGGGTGGTCATTGGGGGGTCATGGGGGGGTCATGGGGGTCATTGGGGGGGTCATGGGGGGGTCATGGGAGGGTCATGGGGGGTCATGGGGGGTCATTGGGGGGTCATTGGGGGGTCATTGGGGGTCATAGGGGGGTCTTGGGGAGTCATGGGGGGTCATTGAGGGGGTCATGGGGGGTCATAGGGGGGTCATGGGGGGGTCATGGGGGGTCATGGGGGGGTCATGGGGGGTCATTGGGGGGTCATTGGGGGGTCATGGGAGGGTCATGGGGGGTCATGGGGGGGTCATTGGGGGGGTCATTGGGGGTCATGGGGGGTCATAGGGGGGTCTTGGGGAGTCATGGGGGGTCATTGGGGGGGGTCATAGGTGGGTCATGGGGGGTCATGGGGGGTCATGGGGGGTCATTAGGGGGGTCATGGGCGGGTCATGGGGGGTCATGGGGGGTCATGGGGGGTCATTGGGGGGGTCATTGGGGGGTCATAGGGGGGTCATGGGGGGTCATGGGGGGTCATGGGGGGTCATGGGGGGGTCATGGGGGGGTCATGGGGGTCATAGGGGGGTCATGGGGGGTCATTGGGGGGGTCATGGGAAGGTCATGGGGGGTCATGGGGGTCATTTGGGGGGTCATTGGGGGTCATGGGGGGTCATAGGGTGGTCTTGGGGGGGTCATGGGGGGCCAGGGGGGG
The DNA here is from genome assembly GCA_039081455.1 of Macrobrachium rosenbergii. NCBI lineage: Eukaryota > Metazoa > Arthropoda > Malacostraca > Decapoda > Palaemonidae > Macrobrachium > Macrobrachium rosenbergii. The sequence continues at coordinate 37,885 of JANJGK010006160.1, forward strand.
TCATTGGGGGGTCATTGGTGGGTCATAGGGGGGGTCATGGGGGGTCATAGGGGGGGTCATGGGGGGTCATTTGGGGGGTCATTGGGGGGTCATGGGGGGGTCTTGGGGGGGTCATGGGGGGTCATTGGGGTGGTCATTGGGGGGTCATGGGGGGTCATGGGGGTCATTGGGGGGGGTCATGGGGAGGTCATAGGAGGGTCATGGGGGGTCATGGGGGGTCATTGGGGGGTCATTGGGGGGTCATTGGGGGTCATAGGGGGGTCTTGGGGAGTCATGGGGGGTCATTGAGGGGGTCATGGGGGGTCATAGGGGGGTCATGGGGGGGTCATGGGGGGTCATGGGGGGGTCATGGGGGGTCATTGGGGGGTCATTGGGGGGTCATGGGAGGGTCATGGGGGGTCATGGGGGTCATTGGGGGGGTCATTGGGGGTCATGGGGGGTCATAGGGGGGTCTTGGGGAGTCATGGGGGGTCATTGGGGGGGTCATAGGTGGGTCATGGGGGGTCATGGGGGGTCATGGGGGGTCATTAGGGGGGTCATGGGCGGGTCATGGGGGGTCATGGGGGGTCATGGGGGGTCATTGGGGGGGTCATTGGGGGGTCATAGGGGGGTCATGGGGGGGTCATGGGGGGTCATGGGGGTCATGGGGGGGTCATGGGGGGGGTCATGGGGGGTCATAGGGGGGTCATGGGGGGTCATTGGGGGGGTCATGGGAAGGTCATGGGGGGTCATGGGGGTCATTTGGGGGGTCATTGGGGGTCATGGGGGGTCATAGGGTGGTCTTGGGGGGGTCATGGGGGGCCAGGGGGGGTCATTGGGGGGTCATTGGTGGGTCATAGGGGGGGTCATGGGGGTCATAGGGGGGGTCATGGGGGGTCACGGGGGGTCATGGGGGGTCATGGGGGGTCATAGGGGGGTCATGGGGGGGTCATGGGGGGTCATGGGGGGTCATGGGGGGGTCATGGGGGGCCATGGGGGGTCATTGGGGGGTCATTGGGGGGTCATGGGAGGGTCATGGGGGGTCATGGGGGGTCATTGGGGGGGTCATTGGGGGGTCATTGGGGGGTCATAGGGGGGTCTTGGGGAGTCATGGGGGGTCATTGAGGGGGTCATGGGGGGGTCATAGGGGGGGTCATGGGGGGGTCATGGGGGGTCATGGGGGGGTCATGGGGGGTCATTGGGGGGTCATGGGAGGGTCATGGGGGGTCATGGGGGGTCATTGGGGGGGTCATTGGGGGTCATGGGGGGTCATAGGGGGGTCTTGGGGAGTCATGGGGGGTCATTGGGGGGGTCATAGGTGGGTCATGGGGGGTCATGGGGGGTCATGGGGGTCATTAGGGGGGTCATGGGCAGGGTCATGGGGGGTCATGGGGGGTCATGGGGGGTCATTGGGGGGGTCATGGGAGGGTCATGGGGGGTCATGGGGGGGTCATTTGGGGGGTCATTGGGGGGTCATGGGGGGGTCATAGGGGGGGTCTTGGCGGGGTCATGGGGGGTCATGGGGGGTCATGGGGGGTCATTGGGGGGTCATTGGGGGGTCATGGGAGGGTCATGGGGGGTCATGGGGGGTCATTGGGGGGGTCATTGGGGGGTCA
>JANJGK010006161.1:0-10000 GCA_039081455.1 Macrobrachium rosenbergii
TTACATCGAGGTGGGAATCTTAAACCATCGCGCTCTCTCTCTCTCTCTCTCTCTCTCTTCTCTCTCTCTCTCTCTCTCTCTCTCTCTCTCTCTCTCTGTTGTCAGCAACCTTCGTTCATTCTTATAATACCAGAACACATTTCCAGCGTTCCAAAGGTTATAAAAGACCCATAAAATCGCTGAACTTGAGATGCTTGTTTCAACCGAAATTCAATTTTCTGTTATTGGCCGTAATGCGCATTTCTACAAGCTATTACTGGAAAGTGAAGACGGATTGCAGGTCGCAGGTGACGTTGCCTTTTTATGTAACTACGGACCTTCAGTGGTTGCCTGAAACTTCTCATGGAAAGGAAATGATGACGAAGTCGAAGAAAAAGGACTGAATGAGTGAATGAAGTGTTTGGCATTGCAAGAGCTGAGGCAATCAGTGTTTGTTAAAAAAAAAAACAGAAGAAGAAGAAGAAGAAGAGGATAATGATGTAGGCTAAAAATGCAACATGCAACATACCGTTTACTCTTATCACACAGATCGCATGTTTTGCCTGACATGGATCCAGCGTAAATGGCGAGAATTTTTCCTAACAGAACCTACTGTTCCGCAAGAAGGTAGCCAGACATTCATGTGTTAGGAACGGAATTATTTCCTGTTTTTCGAGACTTGGTTATAAAACAGCACATAATTACGCGCGGAGGAAAATGCAGGTAATTTTTGTACGTCCCCTTTCAGAAACCCGTATAAGTATTGATGCATTTAAATATTTACACTCCATGCTTCATCAGGATTAGATTTGCATTCTTTTTAAAATGGTAATTGGTTAACGCACAAATTTTTCATTGTAAATAATGATACAAGTGCATAAAAGCACAGTTAATACGCATTTGGTAACAGAAGGCTTTGCTTTAATCAGCCTGACAGAAAACCAAAATACAAAAAACACAGAGGTCTGAAAGACAAAATCCCATGCTATTAAAAAGTAAGAAAGATTTTGAGTCATAATGATATTTTCAAAATCTTACTTTTTATCTCATAATGATATCTGCAAGATGGTACAGAAGTAAGTATCGATGTATGAGGTTAACTGTGGGTAAGTTTTACCAAAAAACTCTAAATCTAGATGTAAAGGAAAAGGTTTACTAGCCATTTTTGTTAATCATTACCTTCAAAGCCGATGTTATTGCAAATCCGTTCCACTCTGCATTTGCAGCCAGATGATAACAGATTCGTTTCTAAATTAAACTAAGCCAACAATCGCGAATTAACGTAAACAACTTCAACCACCTGTATTTAACTTATCTTTGCGTCTGCGCATTGATGCAATCAGAACCAAGTAAGAGAAACTGATTGCAGTGTCATCAGAACGAGTTTTAAATGTCCATCTTTACATCAGAATGCAGTATTAAAAACAGTTTCTTTGTTATGAGATTGCGCTTCCATTCTTGTTTTGTGATGATCACTGACTTCAGCTTGTGAATCTCAGTGAAGGTTGGTAGCCCTGAAGGAGGCGTCGCTAATCGGTGGATGAATGAGAATGACTCAGGATAATACAACGACTCATTCATCAGGAGGAACCGTGCGGAAAACATCTATACTATAAGCACATGAACAAGAACATACATTCACATATGTACTGTACATACATGCTTTGTATAGTCAAATATATGTGTGAGTATATCTCAATAAATAAATTGTCCCTCTTATATAAGCCTAAACATAAAGGGGATTTTGTTTTACAACTAAATTAACATAAAGGGGATTTTGTGTTGCATCTAAATTTAACGTGAGCGAAGAATCTCTCTCTCTAAAAAGATCTAAGATTGGCACTGGTATTGGCAGGGCAACTTGCCATGACGATAGCCCACACACAAAGAGAAACTATAATTTTGTATCACTGAACCCCATAATTTGGTAGAGAAACGAATGGTGATCGTTAACGCCGAACTCCTAAAGTGATGGGGCAGGGAATAAGAATGGATCATGGAATTCAAATAGCCAGTCAGATATGCTGCTACAAGTGTCTGGCATTCTTTTGCAGGTAAAGGAATGACGATGGACCTTTGATAATGGTACTATTGGTAAGTAATTTTGAACACCTGCAATCTGTATGCATATATTAGACGACCATAAAGATGACATATATTACGATAAATGACAAGGCCTTTTTAAGACTGATGACAATATCTGATCAGATATTTATCTTCTTAACTGGTTATATCATAATGTAATTTTATACTGAATTTGATTTGTTCAGTTATGCAGTACCAGAATGAAAAAAATGACCATGAAATAATAGTTACTGCAATTGCATAGAGTCGTGACTGATCTGAAGGCGCAATTGCAAACAAGTCATGTTAAGTCTGAATAATTGCAAGGCAGCTGTGGCAATACCATTACTCTTTGACACCTGAATTTCGAACTTCTGAATTTGAATAAACGTAATTGCATCTGTCTTTTATTCTGGGTTTTCATTTCCAGCTGTCCAGGTCAAGATTAAAGAAATAATTTATCTCCAATGTTCTGGCAGTAAACACAACTCTTTGCAAAGAACTGCACGAAAAAATGGGCAAATAAATACTTTCATGTCTGGAACACCCAAGGAATACTAAAAGGACCAACAAGAATTAAAATACGGGCTATAAATAGGCAACGACCTCTAAATTTGATTAACCTCTGGCATACGTCACACCAGGTCAAAGGCGGAGAGGTGACGGTCGCGCGGTTGGCCAAGAATGTCTTTCTTTTGATCTTCACCGGAACAACTTTCAGGTAGCAATAACATCGAGATGATTTTGCTTTTGCATCTAGTACGTTGTCTTAGGAAACATGAACACGCCTTAACCGTCAATTTGGTCTAGTTTTCTTGCCCTTCGTAGAAGGACCATGAGACCACCTCGTGAAAGTAGAATTGAGGTACGATATACAAAGACCCTAAATGCCTCTTCATTGCCCAATTACGTTGGTTGACTTCATGTTATATTTCCAAGGTGAAATTTTTCCTTTATACGGATTAAAAATCATATCTATGACGTATGTTGAAGTCAAAGTGAAAGGCGTATGTAATACATGTAATATGGTTGTACACACATGCCAGTTCTGTGTTGCCTAAATCTTATTGTCTAATAAAAGTTTGTGCAACCAAATAATCATACTTGCATCAATGATTATTGACGTAATTACGTCACATAACCTTAAATATATCAGGTTCTCTCTCTCTCTCTCTCTCTTCAACATAACACAATACCTTCTCTAAACTTATCATATTTAGTCTTATTCTGATGCTGGAAATGTTATTCAGACAGGCACTGTTTTCCAGTTATAATATTCTGAAACGTTAGTAGTCATGTGAACAGCAGTTATTAGGATACACTCGCTGAAGACACATTATGTATCTCCAAAAACATCCCTCTATATCATAAGTCCATCTCTTATTTCAAACGTGATAATCTACAGATGTTTTACAGTATACAAAGCGAATGATAAAAGTTTATTATCATAAATTCTTTAAAGTCTTTTCAGTCAGTCTGACTTTCTTTAACTTTATATTATGTTGTATAAAAATCCCGAAAGAATGTTTGAATTTTGGGCTATACAAGTAATTAAACTGGAATTTGAATTTTTTTCTAGGAAGTATAAAACTCAATTGGCTATTATAACCATCGAAGACATTGCACATAAAAGAAATGATACACCAATGTAATTTAAGGTCAGACCTTAGGCAGAAGTTGTAGTTGAAGAAATCTCTCTCTCTCTCTCTCTCTCTCTCTCTCTCTCTCTCTCTCTCTCTCTCTCTCTCTCTCTCTCTCTCTCTCTCTCTCTCTTACACACACACAGGTTTATATTATTTTGTTTATTTTTGGAGTGAATGGATGTCTATTAAAATATCTTTAAGGAAAAAAAAAAAAAAAAAAATATATATATATATATATATATATATATATATATATATATATATATATATATATATATATATATATATATATAATTGACTAGCTTATCGTTCTGTGAACTTGTATAATTTCTGTACCTATTTAAAGACGAGTTTTGAATACCACCTTTTATCTCTTTCTGTCCATCTGCCTGTCATTAATTTTTCTCCGCTTCCTCTTCAACTTTCACGTAAACATTTTTTTCTACTTTTTATTTTCTTTTATTACTAATTGTTGTACGAAGGATAACCAGGTTCTTATGATTACAAGGCATGAATTGACTTCGGACATCAAAAGATGGGACTTGAGAATATTCAAGACATTCAAAAACACTTTCTTGAAACGGTACCTACGATACTGAAGTGAGGAGCCTATTACTGCTTAAACTTCTGCAACCGACAATTACATTAATACTAACGACAACAGATATTACTTGTTTGGCATCTACTACAACTACTAATTACAAAATTACCTATATCAGTGAATTAAATAATATTAACGTGTGTACTTACAAAATTATATATATATATATATATATATATATATATATATATATATATATATATATATATATATATATATATATATATAATATATATATATATATATATATATATATATATATATATATATATATATATGAATTAAATAACATTAACGTGTGAATAAGTATTTTTTCATCATTGAGAAATATCCCATAACATTACGTGATTCCCTTGAAAGACTAGGCGTTGGCCACTGCCAAATTCATTCTTAAATTCTAAATCGTGGATGAACCACTTCTGCAAAAAAGTCCAACACCTGTCATACTTTTGTGTATGCTAGCCTTTTGACCATTTCTCCTGGTCCGTATTTCTCGTCGTTTCAATTAATTAAAAGTGTTACAAATTTTGGGATATATATATATATATATATATATATATATATATATATATATATATATATATATATATGCATATACCCACGACGAAAATGTGGTGTGTAAACGAGCAGCAACATCAGCGGCTGATGGCTTACATAGTACTGCAAATGGAGTTCCATTTTTCATTGGCTTTGAAAAAATTGCATATGGCGGCTGTAAGGATACGCCCTGAGTCACCCTGAGTCAAACCTTTTGAACGTCGTAACTTTCCGTGAAGTGATACGTTATTTATTTATCTTATAAGGCATTTACCGATTTTATGTCCATTTACGTTGTATCTCCTTGTATTACATCCTAGAGCTTAAAGGACTGTTTCAACTATTAATTCTTTCAAGTTACAATAAGTATTACGCTAATTAAGAGAGAGAGAGAGAGAGAGAGAGAGAGAGAGAGAGAGAGAGAGAGAGAGAGAGAGAGAGAGAGAGAGATGTAGCTTCGTACCCATCTGACCAGTTCGTGAACTGAAACTGAAGTTTTTATAAGATAAAAAGTCAGTAATCCCTTTTTTGCCTTCATGAAAGCAAGTAACAAGCGCTTAATTTATGACGCAGTAATTACTAACAGTTAACTTTCCATTAATGCGGAATTGACGCTAAAGAAAATATGCTTCCATACTAAATGAGAAGTTACTTTTATTAATGAAAGATATAAATGAACTTTCAGTATCAGTACACCCGCTAATTAACTATTCTGTTTACTAACGTAATATTCGAAAATTATTTAGACGGAATTGACTGAAATAAACTCACTGTATATATATATATATATATATATATATATATATATATATATATATATATATATATATATATATATATATATATACATACATATACATACACATACACACATATATATATATATATATATATATATATATATATATATATATATATACATACATATATATATATACACATACAAACACGCTTGTCACTACAAAGCCTATGGATCCAAGTGCAAGAAACATGAAGCAATTATCCGGCAGCAGGAAACGAACCCTCATTGTGGCTATTACAATTACATACGTATCTGGTGAAAAGGGACTTGTGGATTCTACATTCTATATATATATATATATATATATAGAATCTACAAGTCCCTTTTTACCAGATACGATGTAATTATAATAGCCACAATGAGGGTTCGTTTCCCGCTACACCGGATAACTGCTTCATATTTCTTGCACTTGGATCCATAGGCTTTGTGGCGACAAGCGTGTTTGTTTATATATATATATATATATATATATATATATATATATATATATATATATATATATATATATATATATATATATATATATATATATATATATATATTATAGATATATTTATATCTATAAACAATGAGTTTATTTCAGTCAATTCCTTCTAAATAATTTTCGAATATTACGTTAGTAAACAGAATAGTTAATTAGAGGGTGTACTGAAAGTTCATTAATATCTTTCATAATAAGAGGAACTTCTCATTTAGTATGGAAGCATATTTTCTTTAGCGTCAATTCCGCATTAATGGAAAGTTAACTGTTAGTAATTACTGCGTCATAAATTAAGCGCTTGTTACTTGCTTTCATGAAGGCAAAGAAGGGATTACTGACTTTTTATCTTATAAAAACTTCAGTTTCAGTTCACGAACTGGTCAGATGGGTACGAAGCTACCGCCCCCCCCCCTCCCTCTCTCTCTCTCTCTCTCTTAATTTGCGTATACTTATTGTAGCTTAAAAGAATTAATAGTTGAAATAGTCCTTTAAGCTCTAGGATGTAATACAAGGAAATACAACATAAGTGGACATAAAATCGGTAAATGCCTTATATGATAAATAAATAACGTGTCACTGCGTGGAAAGTTACGACATTCAAAAGGTTTGACACAGGGAGTATCATAGGTAATTTTTTCAAAGCCAATGAAAAATGGGACCCCATTTGCAGTACTATGCAAGCCATCAGCCGCTGATGTTGCTGCTCATTTATACAGCACATTTTCATCGTGGGGATTCCTCGCTCTTACTCTATAAATGAATGGATTTTTTTCCTCTAGGCTGAGAAGGGTAGGCCTTGGAGGCAGCAAGGGGCATAATGCCACAACTATTTGGGGGCTTAAGAATTTTATGGGAACCAGATATCTAATCCAAAGGAAGGACACACGGACTTTGGAATACCTATGAATAATTTGGAAGGCTGGTTAACATTTTCATTTCATCATGAATTCTAAAGCTTCCGGTTTCTGTGGAAATAAGCAAACAACATAAGCGAATCATCTGGTTACTTTCTCCGTTCACGATATCTTTATTCATGTTTTCATGTTCCGTTATGATCTTTATAGCTAAATTCAGTTTCTTTTACTTTCCACATATATACGACGAACAAAATTAGACATTTTATCATTTATATACTTTTGGTGTTTTTTTCATAGGAACACTGAATTCAATTTAAATTCTCCGATAAAGGAGAAGTGAACTGATAAAAGATTAATGACAGTCAAGTTGATAATTAGCAACATCCCGTTTAAATTCGGTCTATCAAGTAAGGCTAAAAATGAATCGTTTATACCGTACGGTAAACACTGATTCGCATTCCCATAAAATTTTCCACTGCCGTCTGAACAATATGAGATCAATGTTAGACTAGAGTCTTCCGTCAGAATCCTGGACCGACGCTCCCTTTCAGTGAAGGGTGGGTTGGACTTGGCCCGTTTAGCCCATGTGGGTTAGGAAGGGCAGAGTCATTTTGGGTGAGCGTTTTATGTTCCAGACGTCTTCGTCTCCGAAGCACAAGGTCATGATATTAAGCATTTCATTGAAAGTTGTTTTAGCTGGTCCTCTGGTATATTGGTTAGTGTCGTGACACGCCCTCAGATGTCGCGGGTTCGCATCTCCCCAGCGGCGATGAAAAATTACTGGCTCTGCATCATGATCAGTTACTGCTGCAGTGTGGGGTCTACGGTAGGAGGTTGAAACCAACATTCTTTGGAAGCATGAATTTCAAGTCAATGGCCCCTGTGTGCTTGTTCCATCTGAATAGGTTTCATCTACTGATACAGTAACAATAGCAATACCCGTCGATTAACCTTTTGTCGGTTAGGAATACTTTTTTTTTTTTCGAAAGAAAGAAAATTCAAATGCTTTGATGTTTCTTCGTAGGCATATGAGTGCGGTATAATTTACTTCTTAATTATCACTTCTTTGCTATTGTTTGCCCGGATTCTGCTTGTTTTTTCAAGATAATTTGATATGCTTTGTTTAAGGATGTCCAAAAGGATGTTATTTCTATTGTTTAATGCAAGTTCATTTGCATTTATTTCTCTGTATTATCTTTTGGATAAAGGAGAAAGAACGGATTATTCTAGTAAGTAGAAACCGTTCCCGCAAATTGTGAAGAACAAATTTGGCCTATAATGATTCCCATGTATTAGGAAGTTTTCCCATGTATTCCGGCAGCCATGTTTTTGACAGTTAGTTAAACTAGCCAGCCAAAGTTTGCAATGTTCCCTTTTTCACAAGATATTAAAGTCATGTCTGAAAATCAGATGATATCTAACAAGTGCCTCCTCTTTGTACCAGAAATGAAACAATAACTGCTGAATTATGGATTTCGCTTTTCAAGTACTATTATTTCTGTCAATGAGAGAAAAATCACTGTTACGTTTGCAACGTTTTCTCATCACCAGAGATTTGAAATGAATGATTTAGCTTTCCGGTTCACGATACCTAAGAGGTAGTTATGGAGGACACAATATAGCCATAGGTGTCTGGGGAGATGCTAATAATGATTGTATACTACTCGGAGGTTAGTTGTAGTATGGTATCCAATTACTGCTAATCTATAATCTGTGTGCATTGTCAGGTAATGAAAAAATACAGTTATCCATAGATTTTGGACTTTTAGCCATCATCAGAGAACCAACAGCAGAAGTTTCGAGACAATATCAGCGCGAAAAGAAGAAGAAGAAGAAGAAGAAGAAGAAGAAGAAGAAGAAGAAGAAGAAGAAGAAGAGGAGGAGGAGGAGAAAGGGGAGGTGATGGAATGCTTATGGAAATGAAGCAGTGTCTTCCGTTGTGGAAGTTTTATGGCAGATTTGCAATGGAGCGAAGGCCTGCCGATAGATTTATGGCCCCGACAAAGATTCGTATTCTTTGAAGCGATGAAGATGGAGGTGAGGTGTGAGGAGATCGGACGCGGTATTGAGCAAGGAAAGAGATTTCGTACAGGTGAGGTAAACTGGTATGAGTAAGCAGGAACGGTTCAGAATACCCATGAGAGAGAGAGAGAGAGAGAGAGAGAGAGAGAGAGAGAGAGAGAGAGAGAGAGAGAGAGAGAAACTTCATGGTGTTATTTATGTAATTATTTACGTATTTATTTATTCATTCATTAATTTCGTTGATTAATAAAGATATTACAATAAATACCAAAACCAGTCCAGCATCGGATGAAGTTACGTAATGATATAAGAAGTATTTAAAATTTCACACACATGACCATATATATGTATATACACACACACACACACACACACACACACATATATATATATATATATATATATATATATATATATATATATATATATATATATATATAATTATAGCTATATTAAGAGAGGTCCTTAAACTGAACTTGACCCTTTACACTTGTGCAATTCATTCATATCAGTCCAGAAGAAACGATACACTAAAAAAGAAACATCGATAAAGTCCACATGATGTGTTACAAAGAACAAAAACCGAAGAAAATGGAAAGTCATCTGTTGAAAGACCCCCGACTTTTGATGCTGTCATGTATCGTGCTAAAAAGTATTTACGATGTGACAACACCCCTTATGACTTTTAGTTCTAATCTACTTGATTCTGTTCTGACGATGTTCACACAGTGAGACAGCACGACAGTTTAGCGGATGTTACCTAATAATTTGTCATACTGCGACCAGTTTTTTGAGCGTCTCATTTCTATTGGTCTATTGCTGCGTTTCATCAACCGGGTCAAGCATGCAAGCACTTGACGTGGTGTACCGAGCGTGTCTTACCCAGCAGCTTTAACTTCCAGTCTGTCAGTAACACTGCAAGCAAGTGAACAACTCACGGAAATGCTTGACGCTTGTTCGCTCACTATAAACATATACATTCTTGTAATAAAGATAATACAACAGATACTCATG